>LBNU01012861.1:95082-113391 GCA_014162995.1 Artemisia annua | reverse complement strand
TGTTTATTATTAAATGCTCACACTGATATGTCTTCCTCAAACCTTAATATCTCTCTCCATAAATTATGGGAGCCATCACAATATCAACTCCAACGAGTATCAGGAATTCCAAACTTTGTCCCTCCAAAGAAGTCGTTGGCCAACATAGTCGGCTTAGGGTTGGAAAACTGTCCAATGCTAAGAACGGCCCTTAAGACGAAGGGTACAATCACTTGTAGCGATGATACCACCACAACAAAGACGGTGTAAAAGAAACGGTTTGATGCGTATGCAATCAACTACATGTCCAAGGCCCTCCAAGATTACCGTTGGTATGTATTGTTACACATTTTTTTTACATTACTTCATAGTATACCTTAAAATAGCTTGCTAGGATGAATCCAATACGATATTAATAAAACAAAATATAATCATTAATTAGCTTTTTTTTTTTTTTTTTTTTTTTTTTTTTTTTTTTTTTTTTTTTTTTTTTTTTGTCTTGGTGTTTGTATTATATATCTAGCTTCTTGTTAGTTTTTATTAGTGTATTTGTCGTTCAAAAAAAAAAGAATCCTCACAAGATATTTATGTATAGAAAAAACCAATAAATTAAGGTCTCTAGAAATAAGAGGTGATCGGGTTCAATTGTGTTAGATTTTGTTAACCTTTTTCTTGTGGTTTGTAAGTATAGGGATAAGAAACAAGGAGAGCGGATATGAAAGTTTGGTAGCGGTATCTGGAGTGGTGTTTCGGAAATGTGACTCGATCAAACAAAGTGAGATTGTGATGAAGGTTCTTTTGAATGCTATTCCTAGGCCTATTATTGTCATGGCAAGTTCTTTCTTCTGTGTTATCATATTTTGAAGTGTTTTTAAGGGGTGTTTGAATGTGTGTCTAATATTTTGAGAAAATTGTATTGAACAGTTCAGAAAACTTCCACCTTCAAAGTTTTCGAGACATGTTTGTGCCGTATTCACTTCAGTCTTCTTCCGTTGGCTCGTTGGTCCGTGCGAGGTAGGTTTTGATGTACTAGCGTCCAGACAGCTTATCGACATGTTAGAATTGCATATTAGTCGTGTGATGTAGCATGCCAATAAGTTGTTGGATCCTGTGGTCATGCATTCCTGATTAATAGAAGTACATAGAAAATAGTTTATATAAAAGTATAATAGTAATAATAGAGTTCCTCACTAAGACTTCACAATAAACCAATACAGTATTAACTATTATGTAATTTTTATTTTATTTTTTTCAATTATACTCTAATCTGTCCAGTGACCTGTTTCAAATATTATAATCATGACCCTCGCCCTCGTTAGCTAATTATCACTAAAATGTAATTTACGAAGCATCTTCGAGGACAATTACATGTTTAAGAGTATGATTTTGTTATTGTGTTATAATGGTTAGACGCTCTGATATCCTCATAAGAGGTTTTTATATTCAAACCTCATAAGTCATAAGTACACATCTTGGGATGGCCATGGAAAGAGTTCAGAAACGTTCCTGGGATATCCTGGTTAGGCCGCGTACATTTGAGTCAAAGACTCGTTGTCTGCCTGTGTCCGCCGTTCCCAAAAAAACCTCATTTGTTAATGCTTGCAATATTAACCGCAACATTTTATCTTAAAATGGATATTTGTTAATTCTTGATTTTGAATCAAAGGTAAGAGAGTCTGAATTTGAAGGAGTTAAAGAGAAAAATGTTNCAATAATATCATTCCACCTCAATTACACTTTTTTCATACCTCCCAACCCTTTTTTAGTGGCAACCATAGATTTTTCATACCTCCCAACTTATTTTATTCTTTTATTTTGTTTCTAGTGCCAACTGTCAAAACAACACTCCCCAACGTTCATATTTTTGCAACTTCACTTCCATACCTCCGCGGGGAAAATACCCTCTCAACCATACCTCCAAGCCAAACCGCTGGGGTGGCGGCGGTGTTCCCCGGCGGTTTGGCCACACCGCTGGCCCATAAACCTCCCACTGCCGCTACCCTCACAGTTTCTTAACCATACATAAGTACATCTTTGAATTTAGTTCTAGTGCCATCCAGGTTTGCATCAGTACTTCAGTAGCTTAGAGTTCTCATTTTAACAATTATGCTGCTACATGATGGAAAAATAATATGCTTACTGCCCAAGAAATTCGGTGCCTAGTTGTAATATAGTATATACTTTGTTTTTTTAGATATTGGGCCATAGGAAATAATAGTACCGTATTGGTCTAATATTTAAGCTAATTTTACGTTGGGTGGTGATTTAATAAATGAAGCTATTTTCAAGATGATATTAACATGTAACCCGATAAACTGATAGACCCAACCCGATACCTTATAGGGTCGGGTTGCGAGTTAGTTTTAGTTTTTCAAAACCCGGCAGACCCGACCCGATAAGCCCTCAACCTGCCCCGATAACCCGTTTGACACCCCTTCATGATATGTTATGGGCTGATGCATTTAGACCTTGCACCTTTTAATATTTTATTGAAATTAGTTTTTTTAGAAATGAAGATGACTAAAGTTATGCATCTATATGTGTTGAAAATAAGGTCTATATATTTAATCACGGATCACTGAATGAATGGCACATATGTTTAGACATAATATCGGGCATAAAATCATCCCAATCATTTTATTAGTAAATGATTATATGGATTTTTTAAGCAATACAAGAAGAGAGGTGACATCAGTTCTTGTACAAATTTGTTTTTATTGATTTTCTTTAAGTGGAGTAGTTATAGTTCTTGTTTTAAAATATGTATAAAATGTATGCTAATGGTTATCAAGTGACACATGACTTAAAGTTTATGTCATAAATAAACAGATTGCTTATAGCACTTCTGCAGTAGGAAACAATCATCAACGGCACCGTAGTATGCATAATGGATCATGTGCACAATGTCTTGGAACCAAGAAGAAGTGGGTCATTTAGTCGAATTAGTAGTACAAATTCTTCGTTTAGGAGGAACTCTTTGATTCTATTAGGAGCTGGTCACAATGAAATCGATGATGACAATGATAGTCGATCCGTCTCAGAGGCAGGAGATATTGGGCCTAGGGAACTTCATAGTACAAGGTATAGTGGGAGCGCAAGTGGCAGGTCACGGTTCTCTTTTGAAATTCTATCAGAAAATGTCGTCGTTCCTGTTGACCAACATTCTTTGCCTGCATCTCCCGCTTCACCACACATGATATTACATGGCAAAGACCAGAATGAAGTGAGTTCCTTTTTCTAAAATCACATTTTTAAGCAATATCACATCGTTTCAGATCACTCATTGAATGGGTACTTTCATATGTAGGGTTTTAAAGAAGAGTTGCCAATGTTCCTGACGATTATTTCATCTCTCATTCATCTTGCTGCATTTGGCATTCTTGGGGCAATTTGCTAAACCTTCCTTTATTTTTTTATCAAAGTTTTATTTGCCTCTCATTCAAATAACTGAGATATCTCCTATTATTATGCAGGTATTGTCAAGGTACCTACTTGATAAATTATTTGGTCCTCAAGTGGCTGATGTCACAAGTGTTGATAGTGTATTGTACACTGATCTTTTTCCCAATATGGTATCGTTCTTTACCTTTATCCTATATAAGAACATCATTTTTTCGACTTCTTTGCTTAGATTTCACTAGGATTTCATACTGGACTACGAGCCTATTTGATAAAACAATAAGATCTTGTAAATGGATGTGGTTTTCCCCGTTCAGCTAGGTTACCCGGGGATCGAGGATGAGCCTTTTTGACTCAGTTTACACGGCCTCACCGGGTTAATCCGGGGACCATTTCAGACCCTTCCCTGGCCACCCCAAAATGTACACACCTAGCGAGGTTTGAACCCTTGACCTCTTGTTTGAAAGCCAAAGACCTTACCACTAGGCCATTAGGTGGTGGTTCAAAAACAAGGAAAACTAATATAATCTTGTGCCAAATGAATTAAAGGCCTTAATGATCCGAAGGTTCTTTATGAATATCGGTAGTATCTCCTGAATAACAGAAAATTTATCATTTAAACATTGTGTAATATGTAGTAGTTAAGTATAAATAGATGAAAATATGACTGTTTGACAAGTGTTCAGAATTGATAAAAACTTAAGCGAAGCAATATCTTTTAAAGAATGAAGAATAATGTAAATTACAATTTTAACCTTTTTGTACGGTTTAGTGGTTTAGCATTCACTTGTTTTTATTACGAACAAAAATGCCAGGATTTAACACAGTTTTATTTCTTTCCTGTTTGCCTATTTTTAAGGTCGGTTCATTCTTGATGGGTTGGTTTGGTCCTGTTTATAAAGGAGATATATCCAAGTTCTCCCCTGAATTAGCTGTCTGGTTAACAACAGGTTACTTAGGGAGTCTGACCACATTTAGTGGCTGGAACCAGAACATGGTCGAGCTTAGTGTCGACGGTCACTGGGTTTACTCTGCGTTTGGGTTTCTGCTAGGTCTATTTCTTGTTGCCTATTCTTTCATAGCAGGGGTGACCACTGCAGTGAGTTTCAAACAGGCTATTAACAAGACAAACTTTTGTTCAAAGTCTTGTTTCTCTCAAGAAAACAATATTATGCATCAAAGTATTTTAATAGTGGTTATGATAACGTTGTTGGGGTCGCTCTGGGGTGTGAGTGCGGCATTGCTAAAGAAAGATTTTAATAGTGATAACAGCACAAGTCATTTGTGGTTTGGTTGTATTGTTGGACCAATTGGAGTATGGATCAGATTCTACTTAGCACAGCTAAACGGTAAAGGCATAGGAAGAAGAGAGCTTATGAAATGGATGCCTTTCGGGACATTAATCGCCAATGTAGCTGCCTGTTGTATCATGGCAGCCTTTGCAACTATAAAGAAATCTGTAAGCTTCCCTTATAGTTTTGGTAATCATAATTACCGCACCAAAAGTTTTAGATAACAAAAACTGTTGCGGGTCTGTCTTAACATGTAGGATCTACCTGTTAACATTTTCATTTCACCTCTTTTGGAGTAAGACATCTTTAATGGTTTGTCTATCGTGCAGGTGAATGGCAAACATTTTGATGTTGTGGCATCAGGCATCCAGTTTGGTTTTTGTGGATGTTTGAGCACTGTTTCAACGTTCATAGCTGAGTATAGAGCTATGGAAGAGAGCGCACATCCTTGGCAAGCATATGTATATGCCTTGACGACTATAATCATGTCGTTTACTCTGGGCACCCTGATTTACTCGGTTCCTGTGTGGACCAAAGGGTGGTCATAGTCAGGTATAACATATATATTATACATAACATGATATTGTATGCCTTTGAGGTTCTCTGAGTGTATGCTATAATGTGGCTTGAACTTGAGCAAAGCCTGATTTGAGTCCAGACCATTAGCTCAGCTCAAAGTGATGCCGTTGAAGTTGCGAGTTGATGATGGTGATTTGACGGTAGGTCGACAAGTGGAGGGCTCATACATGCACTTTGTCACTTGATAACTGGTTAATCATAGTAATTCTGAATTTGTCCCTAAATATTTACATCGTATGGATAACAAAATATCCTTGTAGCTCTTGCAGAGTCACGAACATTGTTAGTGTAGCGGATTGTACTTTTGTTTTATGTACCAAGATGTGTTCGTGTTATACTTCCTACGGGGAAGCAAAACATATATATTGCATGGTAACAAATTAGCAAAGGAATAAAACCCTGATAGGGTGCATATTCTCGTTCCAGCTGCAAACTCGGCTTTTTTTCCTTAATCCGCTCCCATGTCATGTTGCCTAGTCCATTACATCAGTAGCCGGAACAAATACCGTTGGATAAAACTGTGCCACACAAGTGTCCATCAGAAGCCAAGCAACCTGCAATTGAAAATTATATTTGGCTTAAGCCCACTCATCTTCCGCGTGAAAATATTATTCAGTCACAGGAAGAAACAGTAAAACAAGTTTAAGATTTACAAACATAAAATTATTATTAAAAATAAAAAATAAAAAATAAAGCTACCACAATTTATGATATTTTTTTACCAATCTATATTTATTTTTTCTAATATCTAAGACTGGCAGAAATTGGTTCTTGCAATATTGAATTGAGGAGCTACCTTAATTGACAGCTTTGATGATATCACACAATCGTCAGAATTCCAAGACCGCCTAATCTCGTCTTTAAGTTCATGCAATCGTCTAATATACTCTTGCTGGTTTACATTCGTATATCGGTATATCCTCTTTCTGTTAACTTTTGACATTCATTCAGTTCATCTGACTGTTTATTTGCTAGTCGTATATATATACTCTTTCAATACCCTGTGCATTGGATTTTAACAGAACTACAATTAGTTCAAACAGACATAAACATCCACAATTCCACATAAAATGGAAAAGAACTGTAACTAAGTTAGCGAGCTTTTACCATCCTTAACTTTCAAGAGCTTAAATTGCTGGCTATAACAGCATACCATATGATAGTTATCAAGATTAATGATTAAGTACCATATACATAAATGATATGCTAAGTCCATTGTCATCATCGGGCTGTACCTTTACCTTATTGATCATAGATTGCAACATGATCACAAAAGAAGCCTATGATTTAAAAAAAAAAAAAAAAAAAAAAAAAAAAAAAATAGAATCCATAACCACAGCGTTATTCAAATGCCTATCAATAACTATATATTATGATTGTAATAGAGCTGAGCCTTTTCGAGTTCCACCTGACCAATTTAAGCTAAGCTCAACAAGCCTAAATGATGTTAAGGGAATCAAATTAAGCTCGAACTCAGCTAAAAGAATCCTTTTCAAATATATACTCTAGGGGTTTTTAGGCCATAAAATATCCATGTAGTTACCTTCATGTCAGAACTCAGTATCTGAACTAAAAGTGTCCCCGTTTACTGTTACGAACTTTCAAACTTTGTTCCAATATGCACATTCAAACTTTGAAAATTACACATTCCAGGACATGGTTTACAACATTTATTATTTTTTGGGGTAAAAAAGGTTTAAATGTTTTGAAAGCTCGTAAATAAATGAAACACTTTTTAATTCACATGAGAAAGACTCTAAGTACATGACTATTTTATGGCCTAAACTCTAAGGTGGCTAGTTATATATTTCGAGCTCAAATTGCTTAATAAAATACGATCACACTACCTGAATGTGAAATGATGATTGTGAAGACAAACATAAAGGATGCAAAGTAACTGAAACTCCATCACTAAACCCTAACTCTAGTCAAAGTAACAAAACACAAGAAAGTGTGTGCATTGAAAATCAACATGATTTTATTCCTTTCGCGTTTGATACTTTTGGTTTTGTTGCACCTGAGGTAATGGAGCTCCTTAACAAAGTCCAACGAGTCATGAATAATAATGTTATGACACCTAGATCCACAAATGTTGTTTTCAAAAAAATTAGTTTTGCAATTTGAAAAGGGTAGCGGTGCAGCTTGTTACTTGTTTGCCTTCCACCTCTATGTAAATCCAAGATATATTAATATTAAAAATCGAATAACGAGTCGTGGTGGTGGAACATGGAAGATATTGAAATCGATTAGACTAATGTCAACGATAACTGTGTGATGATTAATCAGGAATTATAACGAATTTTGTGTGTAGACAATTGAAGATTGATGAAATTTGCAATGGGTGCTTATAACTAATTTCCTTTATTAAATACTAGACAAATACCCGCAATGGGATTTTATAGCGGCAAACTTTTATACTTGCGTGGTTATTCATTTTCATCAACTATAAACTAACATAATAATACAAAAAAGTTGCAATATGGTGTCTCATATAATAGAGTTTGTGGATAATTTTTAGAAATTATTAGTGTTGAGATTATATCAAAAAAAAAAAATTTTTTTTAACTATTAGTAAAAGTTGTCATGTATTTTTTTTGAAATTCCGGGCGGGAATTGTTAAGGCAAATATTTCATTAAGAAAACAATGATTGAATTTTTATGTGGAAATTTAAGTTAGAAAGGGGATTTTGGGGACCTAACATTACTTACTTTTAGGTTTTTAAGTTTAAAGAAAATACATACATGCTTTATATGTAGTATAGATTGACTTTCAAGTCAAATCCGATAAGTCAAAAGTATTGACGGATAAATTTGTCTCTCCCCAGCTCAATATAATTGTCTTCTGACAAAAATCACACAGTTCAAGAAAAAAAATCATTAGTGTTTTCTCTCACAAACTTTTTTGCTTAAAACAAGCGCCATCAATTTATCAACGGTTTATGGAAAATAAATTACAATGTAAGAAAATATTTGCTTACCATACATTGATGATATCATTGTTTTTACAAAAGGAGTAGAGAATAATCAAATAAAAGTAGTATCAATCGTTTTGCAAAGAATAAAAGAAAAGGGTTTAATTCTATCATAGAAGAAATTTAAACTTTTCAAACTGAAGTAGAAAATTTCGGATTAAAAATCACAAGAAACGGAACTACTTGTCTAACAAATAATGCACAAGAAAAATTAAAACTTTTCCCTAATGAAATTAGAAATTTGAAAATAATTCAAATATTTTGGGATGTTTAAACCATATTGCTGGACAAGGATTTTTAAAGAATTTAACTAAAGAAAGAAAAATCTAGCAAAAGAAGATTTCTGAGAAGGTTCGTTGGGAATGGAAACCCTCGGACACTCAACTAGTACAACACATTAAAACAATAGTACAATATTTAACAGAATTATGTAAGCCATAAATAAAGGATTTCTTAATAGTTGAGACTTGAGACAGATGCTTCATATGATACTTGGGCAGGATATTTAAAGGCTATTCAAAATGAAAAAGAATTATTAGGACTAGATATTGATGGAAACCAAATTCCTCATTCTAGTTCCAAAATACAAATATCAGAACTATCACTTTTGAGTAATGAACAAAATTCTATTTTCAAAACAAAAAAATACAAAGCTAAATTATGCAAATACATTTCTAGAAAGTTCTTACAAGCTGAGTAGAAATATATCACTCATGAAAAAGAAACACTTGCGTGTTTAAGAACATTGAAAAAACGGAAAATTGATCTTTCACAAATAAGATTTGAATTACGAACGGATTCAAAGTATGTAACAGGTTTTTGAATATACAAGTTACAAGAAGACTATTGTAGAAGCCGGCTCATCCGTTGGCAATTACAACTATACCAATGCCATCCCCATATAAAATATATAAAAAGCAACAGCAACATTATCGGCGATGCCCTTACCCGAGAATGGAAGGAGTAAAAAAGCAAATTCAACATCAATTAAAACAATAAAGAGAACAAGTTGCTTCGCTAAAGAGACAACTAGCCACTGGTGAAAAATAAGAAAAAGAATCATTCGAGTCATTACAGTTTCTATCTCAAGGAAGTGAAACAAGATTATAATCAATAGAAACACCAACATGAACACGAACACCAAAATAATTAAAACCATCAACATCAAATACGACCAAAATAACACAAGCATCATGTTCACCTTCACTAAAAATAGTCGTGTTCATGTAAATGGAAGAAGACGTAGAAGAAGTATTACAACAAACAAGTTATGGTAAACAAAAATGGCACGTCATTTTCAATGGGCCATACAACGGTATTTACCATGATTAGGCAAGAGCAAACTCCCATATAGCAGGGAAAAGTGTTACTCACAAAAGTATCCTATAAAAGAAGCAGCATAACAAGCTTTCAAAGAAGCATGCAAGAAAATTTGAATTGAAGATGTACAAAGATCACAAAGATTTGTCTCGCCCAACCATCATTTACAAAGTCAAACAACAAAGTTAAATACACAAATAAAATGAATAATATTTTGACTACAAAAGAGAAGGAAGAAATGAAAAGACCAACAACCGAAAAATTTCAAATATTTTAGAATAGTCTCATTAATTACAATGAAATACATATAACAATGCTTTTCTACCAAAAACGACGAAGAACCAGCCAAAGGCTGTATTCTACCAGGAGCATCGCCAATGGATATTTACGATTACTTTGTTCATGGGTTAATCGATACATTATACATTGATGGTGACGAGTCAAAGAATTACAAGAATTCCGGCTAAAAGTACAAAGTATCATTAAGATTTACAACGGTCTCTTCGCAAAAGGCCAATAATTAATATCTCAAAATTCATTCAAGCTACCCAATTTTCAATGAAGAACAAAGGCTTTTAGTCAGTGACGGAGCCACACTATCACTTGGATGGGCCAGGCCAACCCCACTTTTTCTTTAAGAATACTAGTAGTAATAGATATGTTGCTATGTATTTGGCACACAAAATTTCAACCGGCCCACCCAAAATAAGAAATACAACCAACTCAAATACATTAGGAAATTGTCACTCACATAATCACATTGAATTATTGAAAAGGGGAAAACCAATCGGAGAACAGAGGTTACAGGGGAAGTTCCATGGTCAATGACAATTGACAAAACCACTTTATGATTCTTATTCAATAATTATTATTAAACCACAATTCTACATCCATCATTCAAGAATAAAGACTTTTATTCCATATCCTCTATTTGGTTTTAAATAATCAGATATCCATTATCCAACTCACTTTCTTTGACCTTTCTTCATTAACTATAATGTATTAGTATTTTACTTTTCTTGAATATGTATAACTCATTGGGATTTGCTGATTTAGCATTTTAGTGGTTAAATATTTAGAACTTGAGTAAGATACAGGAGATACTATATCTTGCTACAATAATCTTCAACAACACTATGATTGACAATTNTTCACTTTGATCTCGATTTCAAGGAGTTCTCCGGTGAACTCTCTCATGTTGTATCTCATTCGGAGTATGATCGTTTCTACTTTGATCTTGAGAAAGATTTTAGTCTGGGGGGAGACGTACTTATTGATAAAATTACCCCATCCCTCCCGCCCAAAGTTTTTGAAAATACACAAAAGAGCTTCAACGATGACATTCAAAACATAAAAATAGGAAAATTTGCTTTTGAAAATGAAGAATTGGTCTTAATTGTGATAAAAATCTTTCTTCCATTCTTCACATTTACTGCTACTTGTCCAATCCTTCACTTCGCCGGAAGTGAGGATGTTGTTTTTGATCCCGGCATCGTCACTTTTTATGCCGTGTATTTCAATTGCTCCCCCAAGGACGAATAAATTCGGGGCGAGTCTAAGCTATGCGACTCGATAATAAACAAGCGCTTCGTGGGAGGCACCCCATGCTTATCCTTTTATCGCTTTCTTTTTAGTTTTTACTAATAAATAACCATGAGAAGGGTCCACTCTTCCCATTTCTTGTGTTTTGTGCTTGTGCTTATGTCTAGGTTGCCCGAAAATGAAGACTCTCGTGCTCGTCATGCTGCTCTTCCTTCACTCGAGTCTCATTTTTCGACGCTTCTCATATCCTTATCGTTTCGACTAACGTTTATCTATTTGGCATACTTAATAAATGGCCTTAGATTTACGTAGGTTACCCTTACCTTAGAAACATTGAGGACAATGTTTCACTTTAGTCTGGGGGGGTGAATCTTTCGATTCGATTTTTTTTACCTTGCATTTTTACCGTTACTCATGCAACCCCGTCTTTCTGAAAAATTTGAAAAATTTTAAACGAAAAAACACAAAAAAAAAAATGAGAAAAATTTTCAAAAATACAAAAATAGAATAAGTTTTGACACCATGTTGATTTTCCTAATGGTAAGAGTAGAAATAAAAATTCTGACTTGACCGGGCGTGTTGAGCCCTAGCTTGTTTCCCCTAGCTAGGCTTTCGCGAATTATAAATCCGCGAAGAACGAAAAATGATAGAGTTCGATTATAAGTAAGATGGTAAAACACACTTCATCAAGGGTACTTGTGACTTTTTACTCCCATAAGCTTGTTTCACCCTTAGAATAGAAATCTAGGTTTAATTAAAGGTGCGAGATTTTGGCGAAACTTAGTTTCGAATTCCTTGCCAAAAGGGTCTTTGCTCATGAGGGTTGGGTACACATGGAGGTACTGCCAGCGTTACGGTGTAATAGACTATTCCATCTTGCCGGCTCGCAACCGATGTTGGGATTGTTATAAAAGCCGTAGGACTTGGGGTTTGGCAAAAATAAAAATACGTATGTTGTGCTTAATAGTAAAAATCCAATGCCAAAAAGGTTTTCTGCATCTTGCCGGTTCGCAGCCGATGTTGTAGACTTCCAATAAAAGGCGGAGGAAAAATAACCAAGGTCATAATAGACTATCACATCTTGCCGGTTCGCAGCCGATGTTGTGATTGTTATAAAGGGCCGAGGTAAATACGTTTTGTGCTTATAATGAAAAATGCCAAACCTTGACTCCGGGGAGGTCCTAATAAAAGCTTCTGTCTCTGGACTCGTAGTTGAGTTGTTTCGGTCGCCAATAAAAGGGACACTCCTCAAAATCGTGTTAAATCAGAGACCTTGATGTGGACCTCATTCTTGTGAGCAATGGTTCTCGAGGGAAGGATTAGAAACTACTTAGCGTCCAAATTTCAAGCCTTTATCGGACTAATTAATATAAAAACGAGGAAATCTAATTTCCCACCAAAAATAAAATAATTAGAGGAAAATAGGAGTATGGGAGTAAGGAGTCTTCACAGGTAACTTCCATGGATAATTTTAGCATCGATGCTTATAAAAGAACAATGATTTCGTTTTACGCTTAGTCTGGGGGGGACTTGTGAAAAATCAAGGACGACGAATTTTAACCGTTAGGTCGCTTCTCTATGAGTCGTGTTTCTACTCGATGATCCTCATAGTTATCTTTAGGATAATGAAAGTCATCATACCGTCACCCGAATAAAGTTAGGTTGTAAATATATAGATAATAAATAAAAAGATTAAGTAGGATAACCGGGGCACTTTTGGGATTTAAAAATTAGTAGTCTCTTTTGAAAATTTTGCTACTTTCAAAGTTGATAAAAGAGATGAGGAATTTTAGATCTTAAAAATGTAAGTTTATAACATTGCGTGAGGACACGGCAATATCTTAGTCTGGGGGATTTTGGTATGTGCTTAAACACATACCTTTTCTTGACCAAATTAAGACCAAAAAGACCAAAAACCCGCAAATAAATGCCAAATATATGTGTTTTTGTGTTTTTATACATGCAGGCAACAAAATATGAGAAAACGGACAAAAACCGAGCCAAAATCACCAAAAACGAGCACGAGATATGGAATTAGTCAAAGGCCGGACACGGGAATGCATAAAAAGTCAAAAGAAGCCCTGAAAGTCAAATTTAGTCCTTAAAGTTTGAAGAAATAACAAGAAAGGCCCTCAGTGAAAGTTTGATGAATTTAAGAGTTGGCAAAAATGGTCCCTAAAAGAATATTTTTGAAGAAATGACAACTCAGGACCCTCAAGAATTAAGGAATAACAACAATGGCCCTTGGGTAATATTTTTGAAGGATGGCAGAACTGGTCCCTTGGGATTTAAGATTTTGCAATTTTGGTCCTTGAAATTAACACTACACACTAACCGGATCCTTATATATACCCTTTCTAATATAAGTCCAATCCAATCCCACTACAAACCCAATATTTAAACTCAACCCAATACACCCTTTAAATCTTTATAAACCCATCTACACCCTAAACCCTTCACGGCCCAAAATAACCAGCCCACTCCTTTTACCCAACCCAAAAACCAAAATATTATAAAAAAAACCCACACCAGACGCGCCTTTTTCCTTATCTTCTTATTCTTCCCCCAAATCCAACCCACACCACACTCTCTAGAAAACCTCGTACAAAAATCCAACAACCTCGTATCATCTGGAAACATCTGCCAACGTGTCAGAAGAAGCCTTATCAGTGCATACGTGTACAAATGAAGCAAGCCTATTNAACTCAACCCAATACACCCTTTAAATCTTTATAAACCCATCTACACCCTAAACCCTTCACGGCCCAAAATAACCAGCCCACTCCTTTTACCCAACCCAAAAACCAAAATATTATAAAAAAAACCCACACCAGACGCGCCTTTTTCCTTATCTTCTTATTCTTCCCCCAAATCCAACCCACACCACACTCTCTAGAAAACCTCGTACAAAAATCCAACAACCTCGTATCATCTGGAAACATCTGCCAACGTGTCAGAAGAAGCCTTATCAGTGCATACGTGTACAAATGAAGCAAGCCTATTGGATGGAAGATCCTGGAAGTGATGACAAGAATCAAAAAGGATAAGAACTATGAAATTTCTAGATGGGGAATGGTCTAAGTCGGTGGGATTGATTCTGGTAGCTTCTCAGAGTATCCCTAGCTTCTTCTCAGGCCTATAAATAGGCCCTGCCTCATGGTTGTAACGTGTGTAGGATTTAGGTGTAGATTTCATCATTTCAAGCAATAGAATAGGTTATTGTTCATGCTTTGTTAATCTCTTTAAGCTGCTTTTGTAATCAATCTTTTCAGCAATTAATAAAATTTAGTATTTCATAAAGTTCTTCTTTACTGCTCATTTTAATTTCTGCTTATTTACTTTCTTTTCAGCTTATTTACTTTCTTTACAGCTAATTTACTATTGCTTATTTACTAAATAGTTTCTATAAACCTTAACTTTATTCTTATTTCTAATAAGCTTTCTGTGAAAAAAAATATAAAATAAATAAATAAATAAATAAAGCTGAGGAGATATAAGCTCTTCACAAGCTCATACCTCCATAGCTCTTGTGAATATGGTTCAGCATCCAGTAGCACTATCATTTTCATTCAGCAAATAGCCTAAGTAAGTTTCCATTCAACTTTATGCATTTCATTCTTATATAGCTTTAGTTACTGTTCTATTGGTGTAATTCACTTCTGTTAGCCTAGTGTAATGATTATTTAGCTTAATACATGCTTAATGTAAGGTGTTACATGTTCTAGTGCGTTTTACCCTTGTTACTGCCTTAATATAGAATTAGTGCTTTTCTGTGTTCCCGCTATTAGTTGCTGCATCTTATTGCTCATTTAGCCTTTAATATATCTAGCTAATCTGTTGTGATTTTTGGTTTGATAAATTAAGCTTGAATCTGATAAACATAGTACCATCTGTTTAGTATAGGGGTGTTTGGTAGAACTTAATATTGTATGTTCTAGTTAGTTTCTTATGGAGTTCTTTGCATGGTTAGTATCCATTAGGCTCAATTAGGATATTTTGACAGTAAAAACAGTAGGTTGCATTGCTAAAAGTCAAAACCCCTTTAGTTCTCAATTCTACCAGTTTAGGTAGTTTTTAGCAGACTAGGATTTTGCACATTGGTAGGATTTAGTTGCATCTAGGTTAATTCAATCATAAGTTAGTTTAACATATCATTTAGGATCAGATCTAGTCAATAGAAGTTCACTTTGGTCAACTTAGGATTGCAATAAAAAAGTCAACTTGGTTCTTAAAAACAGCCTAAGTAGATCTGAACTAGGGGTCATTTGGGCTAGCAATTGAGGTCTAAAATTAGGGCTTTTAGGTTTTTTAGTTAGTATCCTAGGTTTTCTTTATTTTGCCCCCATTAAGTTTTACTTTCCAGCTTATTTAGTGACTTATTTTTAAGCTTGAAACTGCTAGTCTGCTCAACTTTCCCCTGATCCTAAGTTAAACAGCCAATTTCACAAGCAATTTTCTTTCAATCCAAACAAACAATAGGTACACATTTTGGGGGCAAAAGAGTCACAACCTAGTAGACTTTAAGAATCCACAATTGGTTTTCCTAAAATTGCTTATCTGAACTGCTTATCTAGGCCTTCTTTTCTGTCCCATTTTGGTGTATGCAAAAAGCTGTTTGATTGCTTGTAAGCTTATTGGTTGTACTTATCTGTGCTTTTCTTGTTCATTGGTGCTTATTTAGGTATTATCTAGGTCTTGTAAAAGTTTGGTTCTCTAAAGTGCTTATTTGCTTAAAAAGTGCTTATTTCCTAAGTGCTTATTTAGCCCAAAACAGCTTATTAGGGTTTCAAATTAGCTTTTCTTATTTTTACTAGGTTCCTTAACTTATTTTAGAATTTTCCTAAAATTTTCAGATTTTTCCTAGCTTATTTACTATTTTTCTTAATTAATTTTAGATTTTAAGCACTTTTTAATTAGTTTTAATTAATAATAATTAAATAAAAATCCAAAAAAATAGTTTTCAAATTACTTTTTAGTTATTTTAAAATTTTAGAAAAATAAATTTTAATTTTCACCTTATTTTTAATATTTTTAATAATTAGTTAATATTTAATAATTAGTTTTTAATCAGTAATAAATATATAAAAAACCAAAAAAATATATTTTCTAGTTTTTAAATTACTTTTAGGATATCTTAAAATTTTCAAAATTATTTTTCCATTTTTCTTAGTTAAATTTCTATTTTAGTAATTAAAAGTAATTTTAAGTAATAAATAAATAAATAAAAAGTAATTTAAATACATAAAAAGTTTAAATTTACGTTTTAAACCCTTTAGAATTTAGAATTTACTTTTAGTACTTAGGTTTTCCCTAGTTAACTTAGTTTTTCCCGAGAATAGCTCGGGAATTTAGGATTTGATCCCGTTTTACGTTTAGGTTTTAATTTCCGTGTTTTACGTGTTGAAAACTTTCTTATTTTTGCATTTTTATTTCTCGTAGTGTAATTGTAGCTTAGGGTTCCCCATAAACCCCCTTCACATTCATTTCACAAAACTCGATCCCGATCCAATCAACTCAAATTAACGCCTCGTTGGGAGAAACGACCCGAGGAACGTACTTGCCCGTACTACTTCGGTAACGATCACGTCTATTATATTATATATATAGTATATATAGCGCGTATCGAATCAGTAATTAATGGTTTCAAAAACTGGAATAGGGTGAAAGGAAAGCATTGTTCATCTATGAAACATGTAGGAGATGGACCGAACTCTCAACATAATAATGCTATAAGATTTTGTGATGCTCTGCTGAATCAGGAAGGGCATATTGATCAGGTTATGCAACGGTTATCGGCTGAAGAATACGATTGATTTGGTTCGTTTGTGCTCATTTCAAGGAATTAGCTTTAGAGGTCGTGATGAAAGAGTTGGCTCTAAATACCGGGGTAACATTCCTGAGATTCTTAATTTTGTAGGCTCATATAATGAAGATATTGCAAGTATTGTCTTAGAAAACGCTCCCGGTAACGCAAAATATACTTCACCCAATGTTCAAAAAGAAGTTTTAAATTTGTTTACTGAGAAAGTTCGAAAGAAGATTGTTGAAGATATTGGAAATTCTAAATTTTGTATAATAGTAGACGAGGTAAGTGATGAAAGTAAGAAAGAACAAATGGCAATTATTCTTCGTTTTTTTGACAATAAGGGATTCATACAAGAGCGCTTTTTTGGTTTTATCCATCTTGATGATACATCATCCGCCACTTTATACAAAACAATTTGTGCAACACTTTCTTCTTATTTGCTTCCCATTGAAAATATTCGTGGACAAGGGTATGATGGAGCTAGCAATATGAGAGGTGAATGGAATGGATTACAAGCACTGTTTCTCAAGGTTAATCCATGTGCTTGTTATATAAATTGTATGGCTCATCGGTTGCAACTTGCGTTGGTTACAACAGCTAAAGAGGTAAATTATGCACATGAATATTTTGAAGATTTATCTAACATTGTGACAACTGTTGGTGCCTCTTCTAAACGAAAAGATGAGTTACAAGCTGCAAAGCTGCTCAAATGGATGAAATGTTACAGACAGGTGAAATCGAGTCCAGTATAGGTGATGAGTGTGCAAATACTCATCATTTCTGTCACATTTAGACTGCAAAAACATCTGAAAACACACAGAAATACCTTAAAATACATAAAATATCATGAAAATATGTTTTTATGTGTTTCAGATACAAAAGGATTGAAAACTGATGAAAAACAGTCAAGTTTGCATAATTGGCAGTTTCAGTCCTTGAACTTTCATAAAATGGCAAAACTAGTCCCTGGTATTTCAAAACATGGAAAATATCATCAAAGGTCCTTTGGGATTCAAAAGTTGTCAAAAGAAGTCCTTTCAAGTCAAAAATTGCAAAATGACAACTTTGGTCCCTCAAGTTTGAAAAATGGCAAAATAGGCCCCTGAAGTTTCACACTTTGGCAAAACTAGTCCTTGAGGGTTTAAAATGAATGAAAAGTCAATATTAGTCCATGGGAAATCAAACTTGTTCACTTTTAATCCCTGGATAAAAAAATTCAACAATTGGCAGAAAAGGTCCCTCAAATTTCAAAAGTGGCAAAAATGGTCCCTGGGTATTTAAAAAGTGAAAAATATCAAAAATCTACCCTTGTACTATTCACATATGGCATAATTGGTCCTTATGATATTTATTGGAAAGTTACATGTTCAGTCCCTCAAAAATCCAAAGTTTACAATTTAGGTCCTTGGGCTTTAAATAC
>LBNU01012861.1:45775-69153 GCA_014162995.1 Artemisia annua | reverse complement strand
TAAGGATTTAAAACAAACCTTTTTAAGGGGTCATTTAATCCCTAAACTTGTATGTATTTGATCAATTATTGCCCTAAATCGTTTATTTTTACGTTTTAGGTATTTGGACGTAAAATACGAAAACCAGCAAGTTTTGGGCTAATTTGGACAAGAAGGTAAAGAAAACGACCAAGTCGCAAATATTTCTAGAAAAGGGAACCAGACGGCGTCACACTTTACAAGTGACGCCGTCACTTGCATTCGAAGATCAAGATTCAGAGTAAAATTTTAACAAGACGGCTCAAACTTTTTGTGAAGACTTATAAGCTGACGGCGTCACTACCTTTGCACAGTCCATGACGGCGTCACAGTCAAAGAGCGACGGCGTCACAATGGCGATTTAGCAACAGACAAAGCCAAAATGACGGTGGGCTGACGGCGTCACAACCCATAACGTGACGCCGTCACACTTATAAAACTAAATATATTTTCACATGTTTTTCATAATTCGTGTAACACTTTGAAGAGGCAAACCCTAGAAGAATTTGGCAGCTTTTGTAAGGCTTTTACAGCCCTCAAAACTCATGTTTCATTGAAGTTAAGTTATCCTTCTTTAATCATTCAATGTGTCTATGCGTTGTTTGATTATATGCTTTTCTTTTCTTCACTTTAACATGCTAGGATAGATTTATTAGTGTTTGCTTAGATTGAATGAAACCAAGTTATTCATTATTGATTGTCGTCTCTTGTTTAATTGGTTGCCTCGCGTTAGGAATAAGCAAACTGGCTTAACTCTTATATGTACTAGCTTGTCCATCTTATTAAACGCAACCTTAGAGTGCGCTAGTGGTTTTTCTCGTTGTATTTATTGCGTCAATTGTGATCATAGGAGACTTAATAGAATTTAAGCTTTTTTAGAGGAGACTTATAAGTTCATAGAGTTAGGGCATATGGCAGCTCCCTATGACCAATAATAAGGAATACAACGCTCCAATTAAAACAAGGACGTGACAATTCGATTAATCAATAAGAGATAACTATGGAGTAAAGATCATCTAAGTGAATACATTTCTCTATCATAAGAGTTACCACCAATTTCCTTTTCCGCACAATTAGTTTAATTTAGTTTTAATTAGTTTAATTAGTAGTTAAAACACCCACTCTTCAAACCCCGAGAATTTTACTTGCTTTTATAAAAAACATGAAAAACTACAAAAAGAATCTTACCTCACCTTTAGACCTATATCGTCATACACTTCGGATTTCAGAGCACTCGGTTAGGTGACAGTGAGTTATCACATAACTCAGTGTCACGTCAGCGCCACATCAGCTTTAACCTTTTCACTTTAACTCAAAAAAAAAATAACCGGTATCATAACTCACCAGAGTTATGCCATAACTCACCAAAAAAAACTAAGTTATCCCATAACTCGGGGGCGGTATAATAACTCACCTGAGTTATGCCATAACTCACCCCACCCCCTGAACGTTGTGTCAAGCTTATGACTCGGCACGTTAACGTGCAAATAATTCACCCCCTCGGTACAATAACTCACCCATTAACTCACCTGAGTTATGCCATAACTCACCCTCCAAGGGCACCTTACCGTATGCTCTCACAACGCTATTCCCCTAGAGAACGATCAATCCCCCGTGTCTTGCCTATACCACACTACAACAGTTAGGTACACTGCTTAGGAGGATTGTAAAACTTCAAGAGGTTTACAATTTTCCCCGTCAAACCTATCGGTTATATGTAAAAGTAAATGTTTAAACTTTCAAAATAAATAGTTTTAAGTTTATAGACAAATAATGACCTGGAAAATACAAGTTGTTACAGTGGTGAAGGTTTATTTATGGATGTTTGGACTTAATTTTTAGGGGGAAAATAGCTGTTGCAAATTTAAATAAAATGCCCCATTAAAATATTTCTTAATAATTTGTAAAAACAATTTTCGAAAAAATATTGTCATATTTATAAAAATATGAAGTTTAGAATAAAAACATTATTTCTTTGATCATCCGTCATGTTTTAAATTTGTTTGTTCATACCTTGAGTTATTTACGTCGAAATGATATTCAACAACTAATAACTTGTTTACGTTTACTTTGACGTAAAATGTTTTTACATTTTGTTATTATCAAAACGTACAGATGTCAAAAAAATATAAATAATATTTTTAGACATTATTTGTATTAACACTACCTAAAATGATGGGCATCATCAAACACAATAACAAACTTCGGCAACCTCAATAGCTGCATGTGCATTTTTCGACCACCCGTGGTCGCCGTTGACATAAGTTCACCGTTCACCGCATTCGAAGGATACACGCGTAATAGTGAACACAAATACACACGACTCATGTGTTATTTTGTTTGGTTTTTGTTTTAGATCGTTTGGTAGGACGGAATGAGATATCAAATGAATGAAATAAATGATGTAATGGAATGAATGACGCAAAGTAACGATTCATTACCGTTATTAATCATGTTTGGTTGGTAAGATAGGACGTAATGGAATTGACTAGAAAAAGACTAAAATGGTCATTGATGATAGAAAGTTTATTGGAAACTTAACATGAGAATTCTGTCAGATCATTTCTGACGGCGTCAGGCATTACAACCTGACGGCGTCAAGCAGTAATTTTCTGAAATTTTTAAAAGTTTTGTTTTTCTTCTGGAATCATAAAAAGTTTTGTTAATTCTCTAACTTATAATCTCCAGGAATTCTGCAAAAACATTCATTCCACAAGCATTATATCCTATTATAGATTATACCGCCGATTTTACGCGAGGTTCGCCTTTATTGTTTTTCAGGTTAACAGGTTATTTTGGACAAGGAGATGATTTATATATCAGAAGGGAAGCTTTGAGCGTTCATCTTTCTTGGAAGAAGATCTAACCATGTTACCTCACTATCCACACCAAACGAATCAGGGGAGTATTTGTTTCATTCTTTCATTTTCATTACTTTTACATCTTTTATGTGAACATTGGGGACAATGTTCGGTATAAGTGTAAGGGGGGTAAATGAAGACACCTTAGAGAATGCAATTGCGCTTGATTTTTGTTTGTTTGATAGTAAATTTGTAATAAAACCGAAAGAAATATTTGTTAGGGCAATTTTAGCGCCAATTTAAAATTTTTTACAAAATTTAGAAGTGAAACTTTGGTCCTAATAAGCGTCTCATGGATAGGAAATTATATGACTAGCACAAAACCGTACCACTAAAAAATTTTCCACCACAAATATGTGAGGTTCGCCCCTAGAATTGGTAGGAAAAGCATTTATGCTATGATGTGTGTACCGGTAGCACTTAGATTCTAGAACTTGCGTTAGGACCATCTCAAATCCACAAGTGAGACTACATTCGTGTAGTTAGATCTACTACATGATAAGAGGCATTAGGATTAACCCTTTGTTTTTACACCCGTGTTTTTGTTATAATTACATTGGCTACATTGGTCAAGTAATTCTCCCACACCCTTTGCGTTGTACCCATTTTTGGTACACGATACCCCTAGTACACCCCTCCGAGCCTATCTTTTCGTTTCGACCTTTGAGCATCTTACTCAAAGTGAGAATTTGTTACACCCCACTTAAATGTACACCCAAATCGCCTTAGCCTACCTTGTATGCACTCACCTTTAGTGCATTATTGTGACAACATTTGTTAAACCCTTTGTTAATTATCTAATCGATTACATGGTTGCTAAGTCGAGTCATATCCTTGTACATATTGTTTTGGGACGATTGGGACTCATGGGTAAAGTACTAGTGTAATGGAGTAATGGGGAAGAACAACATTATTACCCCCATATGTGCTAAATATTTTAAAAGTACTCCAAGTGTTTCGATTATCTTAATTCGAGTCATTAGATTAGTTATTTGTAAAGTATGTAAAAGTTCAAGTGTAAGGGGAGAACCGAGGCCCCTATGATGTATTATTTTGGATGGTAGGGTAAGAATGTATGCAAAAAAAAAAATAAAAAAAAAATCGAAAAAATCAAGAAAAATAAAAAAAAATGAGAAAAAGAGAAGTAGAAAAAACATACGGACTACCATCCCGTTTCTTTTTATGTTTGTTTATGTTTTTGTTATTTCGTTTTTAGCTTAAGTTGAGTCGAGTCTTGGCTTAGCAACATTGTATAGTACATGTATTTGATCATGATAATTAACTTGCCACCAGTAAAATACCCTTTATTCCAACCAAACCGTGTTTATCATATCCCTACACCTTACATTACAACCCTTTGGAAAGCCCTCTTTGATAGTTTATCTTAGGTGCTTACGCCTAGTGGAGGAGTAATTGATCCTCTCCCAAGCCTATGGTAATCTATTTGCTATGACAGGTAGTGAGTGATTTTATTCCATTTCAAATGTAGTTGTATAGGTTTATAACACCCGAGAGATGAGAGTATCCAAACACTATTTGTGAGGTGCTAGTGTATGATTTCCGTGCTTATTATGATTAGGGTCGAGTAACTATTTGTTGTAATTACTTTTATATTAGTGTTAAATGACCCCTAACTCATATTTTGATTGGAATAAAAGCCTATTTGCTTGAGGACAAGCAAATCTCAAGTGTAAGGGTATTTGATGAGGTGAAAAGTGTACCCGTTTTAGGGGGTCATTTAAGCCCTAATTCGTGTTAATATGATCAAATATTGCCCTAAATCGTTCCTTTTGTCATTTTAGGTACTTTTGAGAAGAATTCTGGAAAACACATCATTTTGGACGTTTTTGGAGCATAAAGTGAAGAAAACGACAAAGTCTCAAAAGAATGCTGGAAATCCTTCCTGACGGCGTCAGAGTCACAAGGTGACGCCGTCAGCCAACCAAGACAAAGGAGTGGATTCTGACTATACGTGACGCCCTAAGAAGAAAATGTGATGTTTACACCTGACGGCGTCAGGTGTTAATAATCCTAGGCCGTCAGGTGTAATGCTAAAGAGAGACGGCCCAGAGCAAGTTTACAAGTGACGGCGTCAGAAGTAGATCTAGGCCATCCGAGAACCCTAATGGCGGCGAGCTGACGGCGTCAGAGCGTATAAGCTGACGCCGTCAGAGTGTATTTTCTATATATACTTTTCTATTTTTCATTCATTAGTGTGCAACTTTTTGGGAACAAACCCTAGACGATTTTGACAGCTTTTTCAAGGGTTTTTCACCCTTGATTCTTCCATGTTCAATTAAAGATAAGTCTCCATTCAAATTAATCAATATGTCTATGTGTTGGTTAATTATATCTTATGCTTGTCTTTCAATTAACATGCTAGGCTAGATTTATTTTGTGTTTGCTTAGATCTAATGAAACCTAACTATTGATTATTGGTTGTTGGTGTGTTATTACTTGTATTGGATGATTGTTTATCGATGTTAGGCTTAAGAAAACTGGCTAACCTCCTATACGGTAACTTGCTTGAACGTCTTAAGAAACATGAACCAATGCGTACTAGGTTTTTATGGTTGTATTTAATGCATGAGCGAATTCTAATGATCCCATGTTAGGAGCTTCTAGCAGGCTCGACATAGGAGTGAAGTAGGAGCTTATAGAGTTGGGGAAGTACGTACGCCACCCCACGAATGGTATTAAGGAATACACCCGTCATCCACGCAATTAATACACACTAATTAACCGGTAAAAGATAGTTAGGGAGTAAGGAAATCTAAGTAAACACACTTGTCTCCATATAAGTTTCACAACCTTTTATTTTCTTGTTATTTTATTTTAATTGCAATAGTAGTTTTTGGGTTAGTTGACTAGCAACTAATTCCGCCCACTCCTTCAAACCCGAGATTTTACTTGCTTTTAAAAAAATATAAAAAAATACAAAAATAATCATCCCTCACCCTTAGACCTATTAGAGTAGTTTTTCATACCTAACGAACACTATTCCCTGTGAGAGAACGATCAATCCCCCGTACTTACCACTACACTATACTACATCGGTCAGGTACACTGCCTGGTGGGATTGCAAGCTTCTCAAGATTCCTTGAGAGGTAAAACCTGTTGCGTGGTCGCAATCCCGCGTCATCAAAGTTTTTGGCGCCGCTGCCGGGGAATAGTTATTGTTTAGGTTGAATCTTTTTATTTTATTAGGTCTACTCACTAGATTCCTTTCTAGTGAGATTTTTATTTTATTTTTCTAGGATCTCTTTAGTCTATCTTTTTCTTTGTGTTTTTGTTCGTAGTAACTTATCCATTATTTATTCCGTTGGCCATTATGGAAAACGCGAATCCACCCCTTACACCGGATGAAGTGGCTTTGTTACGTAGCCAAATTGAAGAGGAGATAAGTGACCTTAGGGAGCTCAATAGTATGATTGACATAGAGCTTGACTATGCCCTTAACGACCTAGCAACCGCCATGTACTCGAATAATTACTTAGAAAACAATAATCTTTCGATATCTCTATGTTTTGACGATCACAAAATGTAAAATCATTAAACATAAGATTACTACGTAAACAAGTATTAAGCTAGTTTATATCATTATATCCAACTTAATCACTTAAAGTATGAATAAACAAGTGCTTAATACATCTCATGATCAAAAGGGTATTTAATTAATTATTACAAAGTTTATTTAATTATATAAACATATTTTGTATTTTTTGAAAAACAATTTTGGTAATAAAGAAAAATGATTTAATCATACTAAATATATGAATTCAAATTTTTAACCAAAATCAGTTAGTTTTTCACCAAATAAACTTTCCCCACAAAAAGACAAATTTTCTGGCCGTTACTGCTGGGCGGCCCCCTTAATTTTAAGGGGGGCGGCCACAATTAAGGGGACCGGCACGCTCCCTGTGTCAGAAAATGTCAGAATTTTTCCCTATAAATACCACCTTAATTCTGGTATTTTTCCTCACCTTTTGCACGAAAATTTTCAGATCTAAATCTCTCTAAACATCTTCCAAAACCCTTTGATCATTAGATTATTAAACCTTGTTTCAAGTGATTCAATCCCTTCACATCCATCTTCGATTATCTTAATTCGAGTCATTAGATTAGTTATTTGTAAAAGTATGTAAAAGCTCATGTGTAAGGGGAGAACCGAGGCCCCTATGATGTATTATTTTGGATGGTAGGGCAAGAGTGTATGTAAAAAATAAATAAATAAATAAATAAATAAATAAATCAAGAAAAATACCAAAAAAATGAGAAAAAGAGAAGTAGAAAAAAACATACGGACTACCATCCCGTTTTCTTTTTATGTTTGTTTATGTTATTGTTATTTCATTTTTAGCTTACGTTGAGTCGAGTCTTGGCTTAGCAACATTGTATAGTACATGTATTTGATCATGATAATTAACTTGCCACCAGTAAAATACCATTTATTCCAACCAAACCGTGTTTATCTTATCCCTACACCTTACATTACAACCCTTTGGAAAGCCCTCTTTGATAGTTTATCTTAGGTGCTTACGCCTAGTGGAGGAGTAATTAATCCTCTCCCAAGCCTATGGTAATCTATTTGATATGACAGGTAGTGAGTGACTAGTGTTACTCAAGATTTTAATATTTGTTTTTAAACTTGGTCGTCCATGGATTTTTTGAATTCAAGGTGCAACCTATTCAATCGCTTTTGAATAAGAACTTCCTTGAATTGGAAAAGTTAAAAAAAAATTGAATTATGTGCATCATTGATCAAGATTTTGGCAGTTATTTTATTGGTGATTTCAAACACAAAAACAAGTTTTGATCCCCAATAGAAATAGTGCCAAAGATTTTGATAATGATCTAATTTTTCAAATTTACTTTATCATTCAAGAGTTTCTTTTTAAATAGCGTTGCTTTGATTTTAGTTGCACTTCTTTGAGATTTTCAAAATCCATGGATCGATCCAAGTTTTAAAATACAATATATTTTAAAGATCTTGAGTAACGTAGCTCTTGATGCCAATTGTGGAAAACTAGAAGGGGGGTTGAATAGTTTACCGCTTTTTAACTTGTTAATCTTTGAAAAGCTTTACGTGTAATTAACGATTCTAACTAATTATCAATAATTAATAAGAGAGTATAAAAATAGAAACGATCAAACCACAACACGATTGTTTATCGTGGTTCGGCTAAAAGGACTCTTTTTCCTTGCCCTACACCCACGCCCTGAGTTTCCAACTCGAGAGTTTCAAGCACTAGTCAACAAGCTCCTTTCACCGGTGGAGAAACCTTTACAAACGTCGCTTACACTTTATCTGGTACAAAGCTAGATACCGGGTCCTAGTTCAAGGTAGAACCAACCTAACGCCGCCTATCCACTATTTCTGACACTAAGCTAGATGTCGAGTTCTTTTACAAGGGTACAACCACTCCCGTCACACTATGTATTTTAAGGCCTAAAATACTAACCGATCACTCTTGAATATACACAAACAAATGAAGTATAAACTACACTAAGTTTATATAAAGTTAAGCTTGTTGGCATGAATATTACGATATTTAATCTAAACATCCTCTTCATGTTTTGATGATGACAAAGATGTAAGTTACAACATATAACGTAAAGTGCTTAAGTTACTTGTGATCACAATTCATCTATGCATTCATACGTCAACAAGCCTCGACATCTCAACGTCTCGAGTATGCTTCAACAATCATACGTCAACAAGCCTCGACATCTCAACGTCTCGAGTATGCTTCAACAATCACTTAAGGTATGTACAAACAAATGTCTAATACATTTTATGATCAAAGGGATTTTATTTAGACACTACAAATTTTATAAAATGTTATAAAAATCTTATATAGTTTGAAAAACACTTTGGTATATAAAGGAAAATGTTTAATTCATAATAAATATATGAATTCAAATTTTTAGCCAAAAACAGTTAAAATTTCACTAGATAAACCTTCCCCAGAAAAAGACAAGAAAACTGCCATTTCTGTCTGGGCGGCCCCCTTAATTATAAGGGTGGGCCCCTTAATTTTAAGGGGGGCGGCCACCATTTAAAGGGGCCGGCACGCTCCAGTTGTCAGAAACTTTTGCCTATAAATACTGGTTCATTTCTGCTATTTTTCCACACCTTTTGCACGAAAATTTTCAGTCCCAATCCTTTCAAAACATCTTTCTAAATCCTTTGATCATAAGATTATAAGTCTTTGTTTCAAGTGATCATAAGATTATGTGAAGTTATGAGTTATGTATATGTAATAAGTAGATCAAGATGATCTTACTTATTAGTGAGTCAATGAGTGAGTAAGAAGTAGTGGGAGGAAGTAGTAGTGTGGAGAAGTCATGTAGTTGTGAAGAAGTAGGTGTGTGAATAAGTAGTGGAGTATAGAAGAAGTTGTGAAGTAGTCGTGAAGTCGTGAAGTCGTGAAGTCATGTAGAAGTTGTGTAGTGATCGAAGTTGTGTTGTGAGATTGGTTCTAGCTACTATTAGAACTCGACATTTAGCTTAGTGTTGTTAATTGGTGTAAGCAAAAGTTGTGTAAGGTTTTCTCCGCCAAAAGGGAGCTTGTTGAGTAGTGAAGAAAACTCTCGAGTAGGTGACTCGGGGAGTGGAGTAGGGCAAGGAAGGTGTCCTTGTAGCCGAACCACTATAAATCATCGTGTCCGGTTTGCATCTTCTTTCTCTTATCTCTTTACATTTATTCTTGCATTTATCGCTTTATATCTATGCTTGCATATATGTGTTGGTTGTTGCTTATATTGTTTTGATGTTGAATGTGATAGATATAAGTTAATATTGCTATAGGATGAATAATTATATGATATGGTCTAATGGACTTAGATGCATTATTCACACTTCTCATGTTGAGTTTAACTTAATCGATAATTTGATACAAAACGTTTTAAGATTTTAAAAGGAAAACATATTCACATAAAGATCAATCAAAGCTCTATTCATAAAACTAAGTTTTGAAAACATACTCAAAAGCACACATATATAATTGATCATATTGATTATATATTGTTTTCATAATAAACTCTAATTGAAGATTTTGAAACAAACATTTTATAAAACGAAAAAGAGGTAAAACTATTCAACCCCCCCTTCTAGTTTTCCACAATTGGTATCAAGAGCCACGTCGCTCTAATTTTCAAAACAAATGGTTTTAAAAATTGAGTACGATCCATGTATCAAATTACCTATTAAGGAGGATTAAATATGAAAAGTGTTTTGTTGATTAACTTGTATTAGTTTTGATGTTATTTACACTAATTATACTAGCTCGAAATAAAATTATGCTTAAAATAAAGTGTTATATGTTCGGTATTAAACTTAGAAAGTTTCACACATTTCCTCTAAGTTAGAAAATAATTTTTAACAAAAAATGCATTTTTGAGTATCAGATGGGCGGCCCCTTTAATTGTCTGGGCGGCCCCCTTAAATACTGGGCGGCCCCCTTAAATATTTAAGGGGTCCGCCTGTCTGATCGTCAGTTTTTCAGAAACTTTAAAAAATCATATAAAATTAACCGTAACTCCATAGAAGTCGTGCCACCCGACGTTTTAAAGGGATTGAGTCTACTTTCATTAAAAAATACTTAAAAGTAATCATTTCAAAGTTAAATTTGTCAGAAAGGCAAAATACTACACGGTGGTCACAAATTTGTGTCTCGTTTTAACGTAAAACTTGTATTTTACCTTTTCCTTCGAGTCGGGCATTCCTAGTCGGTATATCTTTGAAAAATTAAGCATTTATGCTTTAAAAATATTGATCTTAATTAAATTTTAAATGGGTAGGAAACTATTTTATTTTCAAATAAAATCGAGTTAAGTAAACATTGGTATATATAATACACAAAACGACGACAAGTGTTTTATGAACTATGTGAACTTATTTGTGATTCTAATTTGTTAATTGAATATATTAGATGATTGTTGCTATTTGAATTTTAGCTAATTTTATATCTAAGCATATGTGCCTTATTAGTTTATAGCTAGTTTTCCGGTTTATACTTAACTAGATCTTATGCTAGATTTCTTGCGTTAGGATTGCAATATTATGCTTGCATTGCATATAGGTATAGATGGCTTAATGTTACTCAAACATCTTTTAAATGAGTTAAATCTAGTCACCTAATATTTCAAACAATTTAATCTATTCTTAACAACACACTTAAATATTTTCAACAAATTACCTTGTTTTAACTTAAGTTGTTTAATAAGAGAAATTGAATCATTGTAAAACATTAGTAGTTATATAAAAGAAAAAGTATCTTCAAAATCTAAGTGTGTTCATTATAAGTAACAATGAAGAGTCTTTCACATAAACAAAACATATAACAATCATGAAGTAATAAGTCAAATTTCAATCATTCACTAACCTCACTCATAAATAATCTTATGATTAATGGAACACACTATCAAAATGCCTATTTATTTTAAATTAGTGTTTGTGAGGGTCAAGAAAGATCTTAATATTATATCAATTCATTATTCAAATTATGGTTGATATATTCATCAAATCTAATTGACATGTTTTTTAGTGTGGACAAGAAATTGGATTGTTATTTGTTTAGTTTCAAGATTACATCAAATTTTAACAAAAGATATAGTCTTGAATCTACATACTCAATCACACTAGATTGATATGAAAATATTTACATCCTTTGTAGATGAAAAGAATATGCATTGGATCATAACTCACACTTGTGTTGATAATGTCATATTGAATCTACTTGTCTAATAGTTGTGTTCCAAATATTAGAATAACATGTTTAACACATGCATAAAATATACAATGAAGTAGGGTTGACGATTTGGATGTTTCATCCGAAATATTCAAGCAATTTACATTGCAATGCAATGGATAAATTTGTCATATCCGAAAAACCAAACATGAGCAAACTAACAACATATGTAAACTTTGCTCACACTACTTAAAATCATCACTTCAAGNGTGGCTGATTATCGGCTAAGTATTCGCGGATCTCATTATTTGAGATTTGTTAAAAATGCGAAGAGCGAGAAATGATAGTGTTTATTTAGAAGTTAGATGCCATACGTGGAGTAGTGGTTCTCTTTAAAGCTCATCGAAGGTACTTGTGGCCTTTTGTTCCCACCAAGTTGTTTCACCCCATATCTTGTGTATAATAATTAAAGATGTTTCGGTTTTGACGAAATTTAGTTCTTTATCTTCTTAAGAGAATCTTTGCTTGAAAAATTGGGTATACATCAAGGATACACGCCAATTGTATTGAGTTGTATTGTATTGTATTTTGTTGTACTGAGTTGTACGTATGTGGTTTCGGAGCTACCCTTTAAAGCCCGGTATTCATAAGTGCTAAAGTGCTTTGAGACTTCGGATTGAGATCGGACCTTGGATCCTACTTCTAAAGGCGGTAAGGTCTTGGATTGAAACCGTGAAGGTTCGGAGTTGAAAAGTTACTAAGGCAAGAAAAAGAAAAAAAATGAATGAAAAAAAAGTATCAAGAAAAGTTAAAAAATGAAAAAAGTGAAAAATCAAAAGAAAGAATAAGGATTTATGTTGAGATTTATGGATTATGAGCTTAAGTGTTAAGACTAAAGTTGGTAGCGCGTGAGGTGCATGCGAATGATCCTAGATTGGGCGCATGAGGTGCACGTGAAAGTACTCTCCAACTTATGTCTATTTTGATGTATTCCAAAGTCTTTGTATGTATGTATCCAATATCCTTGATGTGGACCTCATTTTTAACGCAAATTTTCTTGAGAGAAGATGATTAACTACTTAGCGTTTTAATTCTTGGTATCTTTATCAGATTAAAATCTATTGGAACGAGAAAATATGAAGCAATTCATTTCTCAACTTAATTTAAAAAATTCTAGATACATTAAGATTTGGGAGCGAGAGGTTTTCACAAGTAACTACGATGAGTAGTATTGACATCTAACTTGTAAATAAACGGTGATCTCATTCATAAGCTTAGTTTGGGGATTTGGGAAAAATCAAGGACGATGAATTTTATCCGTATGGTCACTTTTCCATGAATTGTGTTCTTACTCTATGACCCTTAACGTTATTGCAAAATAATGAAAGTTGACATACCGTCACATGAATAAAGTTGAAAAATTACAAAAATAGTAGTGTAAAGTTAGTATATGGAATAAAATGGGATAACGGGGCGTTTTAGGGAATAAATGATTTCGAATCTCTTTTGAACGTTCTTGCTACTTTTCAAAGTTAGTAAAAAGAGTTGTGGAATTATTTATCTCAAAAGCGTGATGTGATTACATTGCGTGAGGACACGACAATACCTTAGTCTGGGGGATTTTGGTATGTGTTAATTCACACATACCTTTTTACCTAAATAACGGACTAAAAAGACCAAAAACCCGACCATAAATGCCAAATATATGTAGTTTTTGTGTTTTTTACATGTGCAGGTACGGATATGAGAAAAATGGACAAAAACGAGTAAAAAAAATGACAACACGAGCATGGGATTTGGAAAGAGTGTTAAAGAACCGAGGCCGGGGAAGCTATTTTCAATGGAAGATCATATTTGAGCTCAAAAAGTTAACAAGGGTCCTTGAAGATTCATCATTTAGCAAAATAAACCCTTGAAAGTACTTTGCAAGAATGTCACCATTGGTCCTTGCAAATCTAAAGTTTACAATATAAGTCCTTGGTAAAATCCTAAACATAAACCAAACTAATAAACCTTAAGCCCAATCCCCTTAATATTATACCCGGTCCAACATTACAACCCGGATCCACCATCTCCCTTTTATCCCTGGTCAACCACATCCCACAGTCAAAGAAATAAATTAACTCTCACCCGCCAATTACTGTTCCCCCATCCTCTTCACCATTTACCCTTACCTCAGCCAAATTAACCCGTACTTAAATGCTTCTAGAACCTGACTCACGTGTCAGAGGGTGTCAGGACCAAGGATCGCCAAGCTGGCAATTTGAGAGCATCTGATTGGTTGAGCCACATCACCAAAGTGATCTAAGGGCTATAATTCATGATGGATTAATGGGATTGTGATCAAAGGTCGAGATTAGAGTATCTAGAGCCTTCCTGAGACTCCACGCTCCTCCTCTCAGCTCCTATAAATAGAGACTCCTCACCTCACTTGAAGGGGGTTAGCTAGTTAGGAGTAGGGTAACTTTAGTGTAGTTTTTAGCTTATCTTAGCTTATTTCAGTGCTTTTATTGTAATCCTGTTTTTACTCAGAAGCTTTGTAACCCTCTTTTCATTAATAAAATTTCAAGTTTACATTTAAATTCTTGTTTCAATCCACTTTAAACTTCCATTTGTTGTTACTAAACTGTTTTAAAAGCTATTTTGTTGTCTCATAAGCTCATTTAAGCTACTTAATAGCTTATAGTGAGTTTCTGGGTTTTAGTTTCTGGTTTTGAGCAAGAATTCCAAGAGTCAATGAAAGTCAGCGAAGTTCTTAGATGATGATTCTGGTTAGATTAGTGGTGGATTAATGGTTCCTGATGCTGTTTTAGCCTATCTTAAAGATAGGCTTGGTTGAAATTCTACCCTATTTCAGTTAGGGAGTTGAGGTTGTAAGTGCACTTTTAATCTTCACCATTGATTTGTACTTTCTGCTTATTGAGCTTAATTCTGAGTATCTTAGTTGTTCAATCTGCTTAGTTAGCTATTATTCTGCTTATTTGATCATTTGTAGCTGTTTAATAGTTTGCCTGAGCTTACTACATGTCTATGTCTCAATTCTGCTTAACTTTAGGTAAATCTGCTTTTCTGAGTTTTTGTAGTTTACTGTTGAATTTTGTTGATGGTTTAGCTTTATAAAATGTTTGTAAATCTGTGGTAATCCTTAGTTCAGTAGAAATTAGTCTTAATCTGCATTTGATAGTTTTATTTGAGGCTTTAGGAGTGTTTGGGACAATGGACTCTCTGAGTAAAATTTTAGTTTGGTTCATTGAGACAAGTTGTTCTGACATTTACTTAGTTACACTAGTGGTTTTTTCAGAGTTCTTGCAAAGTAGGGAAAATATTTCATTGGTTCTCAATATTCCACAAGTTTCTAGAGTTTAAACTGATTTGATAATTGGATCTTGCATAATATAGATTTAGGTGATTTAGTTGTTAGTTTAGCTTTAGTTAAGTTCACTATAGGTTATAGAAGTGGTATAGCATCTGGAACCATTGCTTTATTAGTCAAATTTCATAATTTGTACCCATTTTGAACCACTGTTTTAGCAGCCATTTGTCCAACCAGTCTTATATCAGGTAACTTTTAAGAGCTTTTAATGGTTTAGAAATCTATAGAAAGTGCTTCTAGATATTATTTGGTAGCTTGTTTTCAGTATTAAAAAGGAAAATCATAGTTTGTAGCTTATTTGATAGCTGAAAGTTAGTCTAGAATAAGCCCTTGTGGCCTGTTTTGCCCTGCACCAATATTATCTGTCCTATTAGCCATTTTTCATAGCTTTGCATCTGCTTACCTAGTGCACCTTAGGAGTTAAATTTTGGTTTTCTTAGAAGCTAGTAGGTTAAGCTTTTAACATCTAGTCTTAGTTTGCTTTTAGGAGCTTATTTGCATAGCTTTTGATTAGTCATATTAGCCCCTTTTTGCTCTGATCTGCCTGTGCACCATAACTGTTTGAGCACCCTTTCTGTTAGCAGCTTTTATAAGCCAATATAAGCTCCTTAGACCTTGAAACTTGTTAAGCTTGTTTATTGGTAGCTTGTCTTTACAATTTCATGAATATGGCTTATACCTTTTATTATAGCAGTTTGGGGATCTGATTGAAAGTGCCCCCTTAGGACTGTTTGGTTCAGTTAGATTTAGGATTTAGCTTATTCATATTCTGTTCTTATTTGCTCTTATTAGCTTGCTTATTCAGGAATAATTGTTTTATCATTCTTAGCTTCTTACAATAGCTCTTAGTTTGATGATAGATAGCTTAGATATGCCTCCATAGTTTTCTTTTTGTTAACTTGTATTGCTTCCCTAGCTTTTCTAGAGTGTATCTGATTGGGTAAACAAGCTCTTCCAGAGCTTATTGTTGGATTTAAAGAAAATTGGTTTCATAAAAAGTTGTTTATTTTGTTTGTTTCATAGTTTTCAAAAAGAAAAAAAAAACACAAAAAGAAATAATAAAACTTTTAGCAAAAAGGCTTCCCAGGGTTCGAACCTGGGACCTCATGCTCATTCACTGAACAACACCACACACAAACCACTGCGCCCTAGGGTCTTCTCAATAAACATTTGCAACATTTAATAGTTAAACCTTGTTTTCTTACTTTTCATAAAAAGCTAATTTAGCTACTTCAGCTGGTTACTGCTTATTAGTTAGTGCTTTTTCAATAGGTTTATTTTTCCTAGCTTTTAATTAGTATCAAGTAGTTACCATAAAATTCTCAGATTTATTGTACACCATTTGCTATTTTTCTACATTTTATTTCTTTATTTTAGTTTTTAAATCATATTAAATAAATAAAAAGTAAAAAAATAATAATAATTTTCTTTTTCTCAAAATTTTCTTTTATCGTTAGGAATGTGGGAAAATTATTTTTACTACCGTAGGATTAGTCTAGCTTAGATTTCACTTTTAATTTTGCGCTCGTACGATATTTTTAATTAGTTTAACGCGTTTTTAGATTAGGTTACGTTTTTAGCTTAGATTTCTTTACGTAATTGTTTTTAGTACTTTATTATATGCTTTCTATTATCGATTCACTTTCCGTAGTTAATTTCCTTCATATTCACTTTTATTCCATTCACGACACGAATCACGAACAAAAATCACTATTCCATTTAACCTTCGCTGGGACACGACCCGGGGGAAATACTTTCCCAAGTGTTTCTTCGGAAAAATCAATACACTGCGAATATAACATCAAGTTTTTGGCGCCGCTGCCGGGGAAGGTTGAAGTGAATTTTGGTTTTCGTTTTGCGATTCGTGTTTTGTAAATATTTTCAAAAACATAAAAACCAAAAATATTTTCGTTTCCAAATTTGTTTTTCTTTTGTTTTTCATTTTTCTAATTACAAAAACCCAAAAATATTTTCTTTTTCAAAATTTGTTTTCACTTTTATTTTACTTTACTTTTATCTTAAATCGTTTTCACGTCATAAAAAACTAAAAATAATCTTCTTATCTTCTTAAACGTTTAATTCTTCTTCTCTAATCCTCTAAACCGATAATTCTTTCTCTTTCTCCCTTTTATGTTTAATTCTTATGGATCCGATTTGTGTTAATTGTGGAGAACCTTTCTTCGAAGGTTCGTGTGTTTGGTGTACGTGTGAACAATGTGGTAGTAATATTCATGACGGCGTTTGTTGGTTTTGTAATTCCCCCGAGTATGTTCAAAGATCAATCCTTCAAAACGTTCCCGATTATTATCCAACACCACCACCACCTTCGTTCACTTGCTTTAATTGTGGAAATCCATCCGACGAAGGATTACCGTGTGGACAATGTTTTTGTAATCAATGTGGATACGCGGATTGTATATGTTACGTCCCGAGTGCTGAAACGTCTTACGCTTGTGATACGAGTTTTGATAATTATCCTCAAAACGATTTCAATCTACTTTTTCAAAACTCTTGTGAGCAAGTACCATATTACAATGGTGATTTATTCCAAAGTTCATCAAATTTTGAAAATTGTGGGAGATCGTTTGAAAATTCTTATTATGAACCTAATTTGTGTTACGATTCTTATAACCATCCCCCACAAAATCCCGCCAAGTTTCAAATTTCAGATGAAGTTATTGAGGAAATGAAATCCCTTGGTGAGATGTTACGGAAGTGGGCGGATAATCATGATACTCATACTCCCGAGCCTCGTGAGAAGTCTATTGCAGAGTTACTTGCTGAAGAGAGAGCATCTAATCCTTATAAATCTTTTATTTACTATGATTTCGACGACGATGATGAGAAAATTACGATCATTCTTAATCCTCACAAAGCTTCCGTTGTTTCTCCCGTAGAACCCGAGGACTCTCTAAAAATGAGGGACGAGCCTCTAAACACTATTCCGGCAACGGAATCGGATGAATTCAATAAGTCTAGTGTTGAGAACCTTGTCCCAATCCCAAGTGAGTCCGGGGAAAATTCTAACGGTGATTGTGAATTTGTTCAAAATAATTATCTTGATATATCTGAAGATATTCCCGACTCTTCCCATCCTTCTCTCACACCGGTTGAGGAAAGTGACTCTGTTTTGAAAGAGGTCGATACTTCTCTTACAAATGATAATTCTATTTCGTCCAAGGATGATGATATCGTTAAGCCGTCAGATCCTTTAGAGCCCGAGCTCAAGGATTCTTTACCCGATTTTGAGAAATATGTTTTTGATACGGCTGAGGAGTGTGAATTGCCTCCGATTGATAATTCGACTGATCGTGTTGAGATGTTCTCCGATTCCGACAATGATGATTCTTTATCTTGTGGAGACATCGACTATGTAGACGAATTACATTCTGAGCTCGTCAGCTTAGAAGAAGAGAATGATGAAAATATTGATACTGAAATCCAAGATGAAGCTCTTCGCGAAAAATTATTGAACATCAATATTCTCATTTCTAAGATCGAGGCATTGAATGATCCTCCGACTTCTTCTCCTATCCCTGTTATGGATAGTGATTTCTTACCCGAGCTTGAAATTTTTCGATTTGAAGAGATGAGTAGTGGCAATCCCACTATTCATGCTGATATCTCTCTTCCGGATTATGAGCATTTTGACTTTAAGATCGATTCTGAACTTATTTTGAGTACTATTTCCGATAATCCGTCACGTGACCCTCTTTTAGAGGATGTCGATCTATTTCTTGCTACGGTTGACTCGATACCACCGGGTATTGAGAATGACGAGAATGACCTTCGAAGAAATGTTCTTTTTGAAGAAATTCATGATGATGATTTACTTTCCAAAGCTGACTCATTTCTCTTCGATTTTCCATCCTCTCGTCCACCCGCGAAACCGCCCGATGTTGATTTTGAATCCGGTACGGATAAGATTATTTTTGGAGTGGTGGACTGATGCGTGGTTTTGTGACCTTACAACAGGTTTTACCTCTCAAGGGATCTCAAGAGGCTTACAACCCCACCAGGCAGTGTACTTGACCGATGTAGTATAGGATAGTGGTAAGTACGGGGGATTGATCGTTCTCTCACAGGGAATAGTGTTCGTTAGGACAGAAAAACTACTCTAATAGGTCTAAGGGTGAAGGAAGATTCTTTTTGTATTTTTATATTTTTATGAAAGCAAGTTAAAATCTCGGTTTTGAAGGAGTGGGCAGAATTAGTTGCTAGTAAACTAACCCAAAATTACTACTATTGCAAAAGAAAATAAAATAACTAAACTATTTGGTTGTGAAAACTATATGGAGAAAAGTTGTGTTTACTTAGACTTCATTACACTGAAGAGAGAGCATCTAATCCTTATAAATCTTTTATTTACTATGATTTCGACGACGATGATGAGAAAATTACGATCATTCTTAATCCTCACAAAGCTTCCGTTGTTTCTCCCGTAGAACCCGAGGACTCTCTAAAAATGGGGGACGAGCCTCTAAAAACTATTCCGGCAACGGAATCGGACGAATTCAATAAGTCTAGTGTTGAGAACCTTGTCCCAATCCCAAGTGAGTCCGGGGAAAATTCTAACGGTGATTGTGAATTTGTTCAAAATAATTATCTTGATATATCTGAAGATATTCCCGACTCTTCCCATCCTTCTCTCACACCGGTTGTGGAAAGTGACTCTGTTTTGAAAGAGGTCGATACTTCTCTTACTAATGATAATTCTATTTCGTCCAAGGATGATGATATCGTTAAGCCGTCAGATCCTTTAGAGCCCGAGCTCAAGGATTCTTTACCCAATTTTGAGAAATATGTTTTTGATACGGCTGAGGAGTGTGAATTGCCTCCGATTGATAATTCGACTGATCGTGTTGAGATGTTCTCCGATTCCGACAATGATGATTCTTTATCTTGTGGAGACATCGACTATGTAGACGAATTACCTTCTGAGCTCGTCAGCTTAGAAGAAGAGAATGATGAAGATATTGATACTGAAATCCAAGATGAAGCACTTCGCGAAAAATTATTGAACATCAATATTCTCATTTCTAAGATCGAGGCATTGAATGATCCTCTGACTTCTTCTCCTATCCCTGTTATGGATAGTGATTTCTTACCCGAGCTTGAAATTTTTCGATTTGAAGAGACGAGTAGTGGCAATCCCACTATTCATGCTGATATCTCTCTTCCGGATTATGAGCATTTTGACTTTAAGATCGATTCTGAACTTATTTTGAGTAATATTTCCGATAATCCGTCACGTGACCTTCTTTTAGAGGATGTCGATCTATTTCTTGCTACGGTTGACTCGATACCACCGGGTATTGAGAATGACGAGAATGACCTTCGAAGAAATGTTCTTTTTGAAGAAATTCATGATGATGATTTACTTTCCAAAGCTGACTCATTTCTCTTCGATTTTCCATCCTCTCGTCCACCCGCGAAACCGCCCGATGTTGATTTTGAATCCGGTACGGATAAGATTATTTTTGGAGTGGTGGACGAAGTTTTTGATCATGATGATCCGGTGCTTACTATTTTACCCACCCAACCTACCCGTGATTCAGAACTTGACTTTGTTATTATCATCCGAGTGTTTTACCCATTCTATACTTATCCCATCATTTCTTCACTTTTCCACTCCACCGGGAGTGAGGATACCGTCTTTGACCCCGGCATCTCCGTTCTTCGTGCCGAGTGTCTGTTCCATTTGCTCCCCCAAGAATAAGTAAATTCGGGGCGAGTCTAAGCTACACGAATCGATAATAAACAAGCGCTTCGTGGGAGGCACCCCATGCTTATCTTTTCTATCTTCTTTTTATTTTCTTTCTAATATGACGTGAGGAGGGGCGACCTTTTCCATCTCTCGTGTTTTGTGCTTGTTGTTGTTTATGTCTAGGATTGTCCCAAATTATGATGACTCTCGTGCTCGTTGTTTCTCTTCTCCACTCGAGTATCATTCTTCGTTGCTAATGGAAATCCAATATATCCTAATCTTATCGACTAACGTTATCTTTTGGCATAATTAATAAACGGCCCTAGATTTTTGTTAGGATTACCCTTACCTTTAAAACATTGAGGACAATGTTTATCTTTAGTCTGGGGGGGGGGGTGAATCTTCGATTTGATTTGACCTTGCACTTTCACCTTTGTCGTTTACTCTCGCAACCCCGTTTTTCCTAAAAAAATGCAAAAAATTGAAAAATTTTTGAAAATTTTCAAAGAAAAATTTGATGAAAATGATGTGAAAAAGCACAAAAAAATGTGAAAAAGTTAAAAAAATTGTGCAAAAATAGAATAAGTGTTTTGACATCGTGTTGACTTTCCAGCTGGCGAGATGTTGGGTTTTGAAGTGACTCTACTTCTGGTNTGTCTAGGATTGTCCCAAATTATGATGACTCTCGTGCTCGTTGTTTCTCTTCTCCACTCGAGTATCATTCTTCGTTGCTAATGGAAATCCAATATATCCTAATCTTATCGACTAACGTTATCTTTTGGAATAATTAATAAACGGCCCTAGATTTTTGTTAGGATTACCCTTACCTTTAAAACATTGAGGACAATGTTTATCTTTAGTCTGAGGGGGGGGGGGGTTGAATCTTCGATTTGATTTGACCTTGCACTTTCATCTTTGTAGTTTGATGATAGATAGCTTAGATATGCCTCCATAGTTTTCTTTTTGTTAACTTGTACTGCTTCCCTAGCTTTTCTAGAGTGTATCTGATTGGGTAAACAAGCTCTTCCAGAGCTTATTGTTGGATTTAAAGAAAATTGGTTTCATAAAAAGTTGTTTATTTTGTTTGTTTCATAGTTTTCAAAAAGAAAAAAAAAACACAAAAAGAAATAATAAAACTTTTAGCAAAAAGGCTTCCCAGGGTTCGAACCTGGGACCTCATGCTCATTCACTGAACAACACCACACACAAACCACTGCGCCCTAGGGTCTTCTCAATAAACATTTGCAACATTTTATAGTTAAACCTTGTTTTCTTACTTTTCATAAAAAGCTAATTTAGCTACTTCAGCTGGTTACTGCTTATTAGTTAGTGCTTTTTCAATAGGTTTATTTTTCCTAGCTTTTAATTAGTATCAAGTAGTTGCCATAAAATTCTCAGATTTATTGTACACCATTTGCTATTTTTCTACATTTTATTTCTTTATTTTAGTTTTTAAATCATATTAAATAAATAAAAAGTAAAATAATAATAATAATTTTCTTTTTCTCAAAATTTTCTTTTATCGTTAGGAATGTGGGAAAATTATTTTTACCACCGTAGGATTAGTCTAGCTTAGATTTCACTTTTAATTTTGCGCTCGTCCGATATTTTTAATTAGTTTAACGCGTTTTTAGATTAGATTTCTTTACGTAATTGTTTTTAGTACTTTATTATATGCTTTCTATTATCGATTCACTTTCCGTAGTTAATTTCCTTCATATTCACTTTTATTCCATTCAACGAATCACGAACAAAAATCACTATTCCATTTAACCTTCGCTGGGACACGACCCGGGGGAAATACTTTCCCAAGTGTTTCTTCGGAAAAATCAATACACTACGAATATAACATCATCAACCCTTTGTTATCACCTTCCCTTTCCATTCATGCTCATCCCTCCTCATTTTTTCTACGTTTTTTTTTAGAACATATCATTCTCATCTTCATTTTTCTTTAACTCTTTTAGAGTATATATTTTTTTTTTGGCATCTTTCGGTCGAATCTTTGCATTAGGTCATAATCATTGTCATGTTTTAAGCGTTGGTCATATTATTTTTTTGGGGAATTTAGGTTGTTGTTTTTAAAACAATAATTGCATGTGTCATATTTTTAGTCCATATACCTTAGACATCCATATTTTGTTCCCCAATAAGTGTCATGCATATATCTATCATCATCATTATTTATATGTGCATTCTTTTTCAACTAACTTTGCATTGTAGCACTCTTCCGTTGCTTGATTTCTTGATGCCTTAATTAAGGGGGAGCATACAACAAGGGGGAGCATTGGTGATGTGTATTACATCCCTATCTATATATATTTTTGTTGCAGGAAACTAACCCTTGATGCAGGTTATAAGTTTGCAATTTATTTGATCCATGGATTCGCTAGAGTCATATTTTAGAGGTTGATATGATTAAGGCTTCACTTACGATGATGCAAGCTCGCCTCTTTATTTCAAGAATTGAAGTATTGTTGAAGTCTCGTCTAGGAGTCCACCTTTTTTGCTTCGACAAAAGGGGGAGAAGAAGTGTAAACAAGTAACTTATACATTTTACTATAAGTTATAGTTTATATAGTTTGTCATCATCAAAAAGGGGGAGATTGTTGGCATGAATATTACGATATTTAATCTAAACATCCTCTTCATGTTTTGATGATGACAAAGATGTAAGTTACAACATATAACGTAAAGTGCTTAAGTTACTTGTTATCACAATTCAT
>LBNU01012861.1:17273-28410 GCA_014162995.1 Artemisia annua | reverse complement strand
TTTTCTTCGATTCGGTTTTTTCGGTTTTTGTGCTCACCCCTACTATATGCACAATTCAATCCCTATTTATTTCCTTGTGCAATTCGACATTAATATTAAGGGTGAATTACTTAAAAATGCATTATACTTGCCACTTTTTGTTGTTGTATGTATTGAACTTATTTTTTCTTATTGTGCGTAATGAACTTTCAAATTTCGATTATTGTGTATATTTTGTTACTATTCAGCCATGTTAAATGACAATTTTACCCTTCAAATTTTGAAAAAAATAAGGGTAAAATGGTCACAAAATACACACAATAATCGAAATTTAAAAATTTAGTACACATAATAAGAAAAATAAAAGTTCAGTACACACAATAACAAAAAGCGATAAATGTGATACATTTTTAAGCTATTAACCCTTATATTAACTTAACAAACCCTAATTTACATTTATAGTTTTATACTTAAACATTATTTAACCTACAACCTAGACTAAATTAATTACACTAAATAAGCCCTAGGTACAATTCAATGAGTCTCATGTACAAATAGAGTAAGCATGATCGATCCTTAGCCATAATATAGTTCGAAATTAAGTATAAGCAAACCAAATTTGTTCTAGATTGCTACTTGTTCATTTCCTACATCACATGATAACTACAAGATCCATATAAGTCCACATCTCATTGTCTTCTAGATTTCATGCACAAGTTAGAAAGGTAGTTAGATTTCGTGGCTAGGATCGAACCACCATGCACCACCTTCACCACCTTCATCTTCAACCCCTAGTCAAATATCTCAAGCCATACACATGGTAACTTCTTCTTAGCATGCATAATATCATGCCACACCACAAACTTTACCAACTTATCTTACCAACTCCAAGAGAACACATCACCTTGTCTCCCTTTTTCCAACCATGTGACCTAGCATCCTCTAGAAACTCTAGCTCTCTCCTTCTATAAATAGCGAGCACCTATCCCCATTCTGCTTTATTACCATTCGAACCACATCAAACACTCTCCCACTAAATACCTACTGACATAAAGGTGCAAGTAGAAGCCAAAGAGAAGTTTAGAATAGCCTAGGAGGAGAAGAAAGTGTTTAGTTCCCATTTCAAGACCAATTGTCAAAAATCTTCCTTGATAGAGTCTCTAAGCTAGTAAGTCCTTTTAACCTATTTCAATTCCTTTTATAAGTCTTAAATACTCCTGAACATGATGTTAAACAAGTCCTAATTAAAAACCTATGCCAAAATCATTTTTGTTTTCTTTCTGATATAACGAGCAGACAAACATCCACTTTATTATTTTGTAAAATTTATGAGCTTAAAGTTATTAAAGGTTAAATTAAAACATGCTAGATAATCATTTAATATGTTATAGAATCGAGCTATAGGATTTTGTAAAAGTTAAATCAAGTTTTCTGTTTTTCTGTCCGTCGCCCAAACAGTCCCAAACACCCATATTGTGCCTCATTTTTCTACCATAAGCTAGAGTTATTAAGACCAGCCAATAAGCCATTTTAATCACCACCCAGGATACTCTTAAACGCCCCCATAATATGGTCAAAAGGTCTAAGTATCACGGTTTTATTTCAGCCTCTTTTCTAGTCGCGAGCCATAAAACCAAATGCCCTTACTTATTTTTTTGACATGTTTACTGAACAAGAGACCATAGAATTACTAAGAGATAGACTAGATAGGTTAATTATCCTGTTAGCATGCTTAATAAGTCAGGCCGTGAGGTTTAAAATCAAGAATCAAACTGTTTTCCTTTCTGTTCCATATCGAGATAAATGCTCTGGTGACCATCTTTGTCCAATTATTTCGCCTATCAAACGCTGTCTATAAAATCTATAACTTGGCCCTTTTAAAGTCCTTACAGCATAGATCATGTAGGAACAATGGCGTTACAGAAATATGGCCTCGCCTTGTTTTTATTTAGACTTCTTTTTGGCCTCTCGCCCACTGAAACCAGTTTTTTTTGTCAAAAACGTCCAACCCCTCCACTTTGGTAATTTATTTCGACCAAACCAGAAGAGCTCATGACCTATAGTTTGAACTGTTAGATAGACCACCTGGCAAATACTTGAAAGGATCAAGAACTTTGTAAAAACCTTGTACCGCCTCGTCTAAAACTGAGCTTGTTTTTGCATCGTTAACACATACCAAACGTACCCTTTTATTATTTTTCTTTGAAAAACTATAGGGTAATTTTTGTAATAAATGAAAGATGGAGTTTTCTTGGGCCAAAGTTTATGAATACTTCAAAGTTATAAGTACAAGGACTGTTTTTGCCAATAAACCATAGTTGAGGGTATAAAGTGAATTTTAGAAACTACAAGGGTATAAAGTGTAACATTTTTATAATAAATTTTTACTATATAACGATTCGGGAATTCGATAAAAACTTATATAAGAAATATATTTAACGTTATAACAATTCGGGACTTGTTATAAAACCTATATACATATATATATATATATATATATCTATATATATATATATATATGTATATATATATATATGAATCTAGATCAATAATAACATCAAGCATAAAGTTGCTAAAAATATGAGATCCACTAAAAATTTGGACAAATAATACACTCGTTACAAATAAAATTAATTTTCTTTATTAGTGTATAACTAAAATATTAAAGTTCCGATGGTTTTCTTTTTAAACATTGACGAAACAAAGGTATACATTTGATTCGACATGTAATGTGTATCAGGTTAAGGGTGATACATTTGATTCAATCAGTAATGTGTATCAGGTTAACGGTTATACACTTTGATTCAACATGTAAATTTATAATTGTGTATCACTAATTTCAAATTATGTATCAGGTTGGTATTAGCTTGCTAAAAGTTTAATCATATTAATATTTATTTTTTGTGTATTATTGCTATATTGTTATTTATAATTGGTTTTAGTGGTTTTAAAGACTAGATCTTTTATTTTTTACAACTTTTAAGTTTGAATATTCACATTAACCCTACCATATATATATATATATTAAATATAATATATTATATATATATATATATAATATATATATCATAATATATACTATTATATATATATATATTTATATATATATATATATAATACTATAATTTATATATTATATATATATATAACTACTATATATATATATATATATCATATATATAGGTCGGTTGTAAAATAAAAGGTCTTAAAATAAAAAAATAAATCTGACTGCACGAAATTTATAACATGATGCAGTGACTTAAAATGTGCATGCAGTAACTTAATACTGCAATGCACTACTGTGAGTAGTAAATTTTTATAGCTGTATGACGTAACTGTGATGAACTAAAATTTATAACTGTGATGCAGTGCTTAAGAATGTGTGCAGTAACTTAATAACTGTGATCACCAAAATTCGCTTCCGCTTTTTATTAAGACTTTTTATTATTAACCACTACCCTTATATATATATATAATATATATACTATTATATATATATATTATATATATAATATATATAATATATATATATATTATATATAAACTTAGGGTGGGGTTAAAAAAAGTCCTTATAAGTAATATAAGTTTGGAAGGATGTGATTGGAGTGACATGTGTCACCCCCTTCCACATCATAATGAACACATCATATGGACATGCGTCACCCCCCCCTCCCCCCCCGCCGCAAAAAAAAAAAAATTTCCCGCCAAAAAATTTTTTTTTTTCCAGCCAAAAAATTTTTTTTTTTTGGGCCAAAAAAAAATTTTTTTTTTCCCCGCCAAAAAATCCCCGCCAAAATTTTAAGTGCATCACAGTTATAAATTTACCTGCATCACAGGTATAAAGTTACTGCATCACAGTTATAAATTTTAGTGCATTAAGGTTATAGTTACTGCAGCATAAAGGGGGTTGGATTTTTTTTTGGGCCCCCAAAACTGAACTATTAACTATGGGATGCAGTAACTTTATAATAAAGATGCACAAAAACTTATAAAAGGAATCGTATTTTAATTGTGATGCAGTTACATACATGTATGATGCAGAAAACTTAGATGATGCAGTAATCTTTTATAACCATGAATGATAGTAACCGTGATGCAAAAGTTTACATAATAGACGCAGAAAACTTTAGGATGATGCCAGTTCCTTGTAACTATGATGCAGTAACGTTTTAACCATGAATCAGTAACCCATTGATGCAGTAAAATCATAATTTGTTGATGCAGTAAACATGATGCAGTAACTTTATAATCGTGATTGCAGTAAATTTATAACAGTGATGCAGTAAAAATTTTTGGGGGAAAAAAAAATTTTTTTGCCCCAAAAAAAAATTTTTTTGGCAGGAATTTTTTTTGCAGGATTTTTTTGTTTTCGCGGGGTGGGGGGGGGGGTGGGGTGGGTGGGGTGGACACGTGTCATATGATGTGGCATGGGGTGACACATGTCACTCCCACAATCCTTCCTACCTTTCTATTACTAAGGGACTTTATTTTAACCCCACCCTATATATATATTATATATATATTATCATATATACATATTATATATAATATATATATATATAATATATAATATATATATATATATTATTAATATATAGGGTAGTTAAATCCTCTCTCTNCATCACATTGTAGCCATGTAAGCAATTTTTTAATTTTTTTAATTTGCATTTTTTTTAATTAATTTCGAAAATGGTTAGTTGTCCACCTAAGCAGGGAATTGAGGTATTAAAATAAAATTCGGAATTAATTATAAGTTTAAAAATGACAATGGCGAGAATTGAACTTGGGTTGTTTGTAACATTAACACACATGATTACCACTAGACCAACACATTTTTTGGATTATACCTTGCAAGCCCAAATCTATAAACTTATTCAATATTGCATGGAAAGATAAGTATATCATTCGGTATCCCATATTTACCCAGGTTAAACCTTTAAAAAAAAATAAAAATAAAAAAAAAATAAAAAAAAATCATTCGGTATCTCTTCCTTCAAACACAAAACCCTAAAATCTTTTAGATGCATTGGTTTATTATCTGCAAGATGGTATTTTATGCGGCTAACTATTTTTTTTTTCTTCCTTTGAAGGCAAGGTGAACGATGCTACCAAGGTTCAAAAGGTTCTTTCCAGTGCAACTTTACCATCTTGGGTGAATCATGTATGTGTCCAGTTCTTTAGCTATTGATTTATCTGTTCATGTAAAAAACAAATGATAAATCTGTTTTTTTTCCTTTTTCTTTTTTTTATTGTGTATGCACATGTTTTTTTCTTTGCAGCCTTTTTCCTAAAATTACATGTAAGTCTCTTTAGAACTCATAATATTTGGATGTTGATGAGTTTTTAATGCAATATGTTATGATTTGTTCATGGTTTGGTTTTGACTTCTCCAAGGGACATGATCTTTGTAAGTAATTCTCGAGCCTTGATCATAGTTTTATTTTTTAGTACTATATATATATATATGAACTGAAGTTGTTGATGAGTTTTTGATGCAGGATGTTAATTGGTATTGAAATCAAACCTTGATCGTATTTTTTACTTTTTAGTATTTGTCACTGAGCTGCACGTGATACTATTGTTTTATATTAGAACTGGGAATTACGTTCTTTTAACATGCTGGGTTGTTTTATGTATGTCCATAAAGTTGCTCTCAGTAAAGGCCATCAGTTTGTGTCATAATGATAATGATATATTATAGTTTTATTCAATCAAACTCAAGGGGTCATGAAATCTGAGAAGTTTGTTTGTATTACAAACATTTGTTATACTATTATGAATAAAACTTCTGTAACATTTTAATTTTTTGAACTGATGAAGGGATGTTGATTACCTTCTTTGGTTGCTGGAGTATATCCAAATGATAATGCTTTGCAGCTAGAGGCAACTACACAGTTTTGTAAATTGCTCTCTATAGGTATAGTTAATGTTTTACCTGATTGCTTGTGGATCATTGTTCATGCTATCGATCACATATTTGTTGTGTTTTTTTTACAGAACGGAGTCCACCAATTGAGGAAGTTATACAATCTGGGTTCGTGCCGCGCATTGCGGAGTTTCTAATGAGGGAAGATTTTCCACATGTTCAGGTTTGACTCCTATAGCATGTGTACGCGCGTGTGCGTGCGCTCGTATTTTGTCAGGTCGTTGATTTGACTCTAACCTTTCATTAACATTATCAAAGTTTTGGTTACTTTATTTTATTCTGTACTGGAATCTGGTGAAACATATTATAATCTACACAGGTTCAAATAAAGGTATTCAACTCATGAGGCTCAACCAGTTATTGAGCCAGAGGAGTTAATGACCAAAGATATAGCTCACACCTAGCTAGGACCGAGCAGAAAGAGTGAGGGACATGGGGCAAGGAATAGACTTAGCAACCACACTAGAACATATTGAAAAAAACTTTGTTATACCAGATCCTAGGTTCCCTGATAACCCCATTGTAAGTACATCATTTCAATACTTCTCCTTCATTAACTTATTACAATAGTGTTTGAAAGTAGTGCCCTTTACGAGATGCACCATACAATAATCTCCACTTGTCGGTACGTAGCTTCAGCTTTCTAAAACCTTTTTCTTCTGAGATCATACTTGTTTTATTCAATTGGTGTTGTTGGATTTATAAGTTATCTTGTAAAGATTTCTGCAAGGACTTGAAACAGATCAAGGAACTGTTGATAAAATACAAGTAGCTATAAGAGAACAAAGAGAAATTACTGTGCAATTGATTAACTACACAAAGAGCGGTGAGATATACCTTCAATTAAATGTGGAAAACGACGCAGTTTGGGCAAGTTGTTTAACGGGCCAAATGGGTTCACATGCAAACAAGTAAATTTTTATATGGGTTAGAACCGGTTGGTTTGATTTGATCTAAACAGTTGTCCAAACATTTTGCTACCTATTAGCATGTCAGATATGTTACATATTAGCATGTCAGATATGATCACGAAATGATTTCATAGTAATATAAACTCAAGTTGTCTGTATAAAATGCTAATGTTCGTTATATGCAATAATAGTACACTATAGGCACTTTGACCAGTTTGGACGGTTTAAACTAATTGGCCCGTACGATGTATAATGTAACCGAAGACGATCCACTCATAAGTAAATGGTCGAGATTGCCACCTACAATTTCATATTTTCTGAAACTGTGGTGCTACATAATTTAGTTAATGTGATTCATTTGTTTTGCTGTATGAACTGAGTTTATAACAAGAAAGAAATTATGGAATTTATTCCACTTGCAACCTACGTGAGACCAAAAGGAAATTTACATGATTTTATTATTAGGTTGGATGTCCTTTGTTAAATTTGAACCAATCTATACTAAGGAATCGCCTTTCAGAGACTATAGAGAAACAAAGTGCTAAGTTGGTATATCTTTATTGAATATCTTGTAGCTGTGGCTTCTGTTGTTAGCGTCGTCTCCATGGCGGTATGAATCTTTTTTCGAATATTAAGATCAGAACTGACCCAAAACATATTTTGTACAAATATTTAAAAGTTTATTTTGTTAGTATTTACCTTTCTTTAAGTAAAATTTGGTATAAATATTTTCATTAATAAGTGATTGATCAGTTCTTACTGCTATGGTTTACAGAAACGGTCTGTGGCTTTCGAGTTACACTAGGTAATCAAGTCAGGTTACTACTTCCAAGGCAACCTTGACAAATTACTAAAGACACTTTCAGAGATGGGCATTTCACGTAAACCTTCCTAAAACTTGACGCTCGCTGTGACTTTGGTTGGAGCCAAGGTGGATGATTCAGTAAATAATGGAACGGGTCTGCAATACTACAATGTATCATATCAGTCTCAAAACACAATGCCAAACAGGCCATTATATTGCCATTGCATGATACAAACTTGCACATTTGTGATTGTGGTTTTATTGTGGCACAATATGTAGGGGCATAAAGAATGGTTTGCAGAAGTTCAGTTTCTTTCCATTGTGGAGCACCCTAATCTTGTCAAGCTTTTGGGATACTGCTCGGCTGATGGAGAACGAGGGATACAAAGACTATTGGGTTATGAGTACATGCCAAACGAAAGCTTAGAAGATCATCTTTTTAGTCGAGCTTTGCCACCAATACCTTGGATCAGACGGCTTAAAATCCTTCTTGGTGCAGCTGAGGGTCTCGCTTATCTTCACTAAGGTTCGGATATCCAGGTATATTTCAATGCTGGAAACCACACATGTTTTTATGCGACTTATACAGTTATACGGAGTAATTTGTATGTGCAATGCATATTATAACTTCCACTAAAATGGATAAAAGACCGGATGTGATACATTTACTCTAAACCGACAAGTTTTAATATAGTGTGAAATGATGAGGGCATTTTGGTCATCTTGCATACCCTTATTGCCCGAATTGGCAGAAGAAAGCACATTGATACTTAAGTAGTTTGTATACTATTTTGGTATTCTGTTCAGGTGGCCTAAGTGGCGTATTGTAACCTTTTAAATTCTTGGATCATCTGCACATAGTTATCCGTGAATTAGTAAAAAATGATTGTACATCCATGCTAATATAGTTTGTTCTTTATCTTTGGAAGGTCATACTTCGTGACTTCAAGTCATCAAACATGTTGTTGGATCATAACTTCAATGCGAAACTTTCGGATTTTGGACATGCTAGAGAAGGACCACAAGGGGATCGCACTCAGGTATCCACAATGGTGAGTATTTCATAACCTATCTTTGCCATTCTTAAAATAAAACTTCTATGCTAATTTGATTTCATTTCCAGCCTGTTGGAACATACGGATATGCTACCCCAGAATATGTAGAAACGGGTCATCTTAAATCAAACACTGATTTATATAGTTTTGGATTCGTACTTTATGAGATTTTAACGGGCAGAAAAGCAATCGACAGAAACCTACCACAATCTGAACAAAAACTCCTTGAACGGGTAAAACAGTTCCCCGCAGATAGCAAGAGGTTTCGAGTGATCATGGAGCCACGTTTAAACAATCAATATTCAGTTGAAGCTGTGCGGAAAATTGCTAAATTGGCTGATACCTGCTTACGGAAAAACCCAGATGACAGACTTGCAATGAGTAGGATTGTTGATGTCTTACGAGAGGCGATAAGAGAGTCAAAACACGTGAATAATTCTCAATTTGGGAGTCCGCTACCAGAACCGTCGACACGTAGAATGGTTCATGCTGCTTAGGTATGATTATAAGTTCATAACAGTATCAATATTTTAGTTTTTAATTGTCAAATAGTTAGGTCCTTAGAATTAGTCTAATTATTTTGATACATTATGTTAATAGTCTAGCAGATTTACAAGTTTCATTAATGTTGTCATAAAAATGATATAATATTTTTGAAGTATCTTGTCATCAAGTTCAATTTAAATATTGGTGCATGATCTTGATGGCAATTGGCAAATGGTAATATTAAAATTTGTTGAAATTAAAAACCAAAAGTATAGTGTTTTGGGCTAACAAGTTTCTCGTGTGTTACTTTGGGCAGGGTTACATCAAAGATTGGAGTTGTGAGCTTTTTGTTAGCTGAGGTTACTTCCTAGGCAATGTGACATAAGACTTGCATTTTATTTATTAATTTTTTTTCCATTATTGAATAATGAAGGGTTTCCGTAACATTCGACTATGGTATTAGCTAGCTATAGGAGTTTGTTGGCATATATGTACAGGGGTGTAAGACGGATTTGATTATTTAATAGAAAGCTTACGAATTGTTCATAAATCTTGCTATATTTTGAAATGCACGCGATGTTACCGATGGAGTGTCTCACAATTTTAAGCTTGTGATACGAAATATTTCGTACAACATTTGTGACACTTGGTTACATTGTAGTTTCAGATGAGGTTTGAACTCCTGACCTTTATCTTGTATTATGAGCTTGTGATACGAAATATTTCGTACAGCAGCATAACCTTTTTTTAATGTCCCAAGGTATCAAAGACGTCAAATATCAGGTATTATTGTTATTAAGGGTTGATTTTAGAATGACTATTTATCAATGAACTTGATTTACCTCACGATTGGTGATTATTATTGTATGGATTATTTAGTATATAGTCAAATAGGTGCCTTTAACAAAAATTTATTTGACTCAATTATATAAATCTCATCCGTTTTGTCATCTTTTATGATTGAATTGTGTTGTTATTTCCAATAATAGTCTATGAAGATTTCTATATAGGCTTATAAATTAACTACATTCTAATTTATATTTTGTTTCTTTAGTTCAGTAATGTATGTGAATGATGAAAGGATGTTACATGTTTAATATTCAGAACAAGATCTTTACAGGACATTCAGATGGAACAATAAAGGTACATCTATTTCTTTCAATGATTCTAATAAAAAAAATACGCATTAAGCTAACTCTACGATATTCCATTAGAACTAATTAAATGCTCTATCTTTCTATTGATTCTTAGTGAAATGACGAAGATCTGGTCCGGTAAACATAAAGGTAAAGGAAAAAGTAATATTCTTCGGCTTATTCAAGAGATTATCATTTCTGTGACCCGACCTCCATTTACAGATCTGAGCCCAATTATGTATTGCACCGCCATTACGTATGTCTTTGATTATGAAACTCATTACATAAGCACAAACATTACTGTCATCGTGGGTAAATACAACCACGTTCATCAACATTTTCTCTATTGACATGAACCAGTTGGTTCGTATTGCAGGTTTCTCAAAACGTTGCTTTGTTGTAAAGGTACGATGGGTAAATACATCCAGCTTCATCAATATTTTCTCTATACCTTTAAATGTTTTTATTAGCTTACATTGAAATTTTACTTTCTCACAAGTTCTAAAACATGCTATCTGTGGTTCTTTGTTGAGCAATAACTATTTACTTTCTCACAAGTTTGCAAATATATAAATGGAATTTATGTCTCATGTCCTCTCTTCAATAGTGGCGTAACTTTATATTTTTGGCCTTGAAGTTTTAAAGTCCAATTTGGAACGCAACTTAAAACATAATTTTAAGTTAACAAAAACCAACCAAATTATAATTAAAAGTCATGCCCGCCCATCGGGCGGGCTTTGAAGTATATATATATATATATATATATATATATATATATATATATATATATATATATATATATATATATATATATATATATATATATATATATATATTTC
>LBNU01012859.1:12222-31254 GCA_014162995.1 Artemisia annua | reverse complement strand
ATTAAACCTTGACCTGTGAAGTTTGGACCCCTAAGTTTCCACTGTAGGCGCTCACTAGACGACCATTGAGAATTTGCTTTAGGACCTCCCCAGTATGAACCTAAGTTATTACCGGTGAGGAATGGGTAGACTAGGACATTTGTGTAAGTAGTACTGCTTCCGCATTACTCTGATTCGTGCTTCTGCCTTTAGTTATGCCTTAAGAGAATTTATATTTCTGTGGTTAAAAAGTTTTGCAAACTAAGTTCAGTAACCAAGTAAGTTTGATATCCCTTGAGAATGACATTGATGAATTATACCATCCAAATTCCCTTGATTCTGATCCTCGGATTCCATTTTGCCTGACAAGTATTCTGATATCTTACCGACCATTCCGAAGGTCATTCAAACGTGATGTGTTTGACACATTCTGTGAATTCATTATTTATGCTGGGCATAGAATGTATCATCTGATACAATTTGACTTTGCATAATCCTTTACTATTAGAACCCTGGTGACTGTTAATTATGGATATAGGAAAATTTGTTTTCTCCCTCTGAATGATGAACTTTGTTTGGCAATCAGTTCCTTGGAAGGATATGATGTTAATATTATCTCATTATAGATTTGTTAACTGAGCACGATGATGCTGACAACTGATATTCCATACATCTCACTATTGATGACCATACGATGTTTGTATTACCGTTGATACACACTCCACCTATCACTTGTGCAGAAACCAAACAAGATTCGAACACCTTGAACTGTACTCTTATCTACTCACATTTTGATGTATTATGTACTGGACTCTGATATATATAAACTATCCGGCTGGTTTGATGACTGTATTCGTTCTATGAATCTGTTTATTTTTGATAAATCTGATTTTGAGGTCTTTTGATTATGGATTGGTTGGCTCCTCATAAGCTACCATAGACTACCATACCGGTATGTGACCTTTAACAATCTGCTTCACCCTACTTCTGTTATAATGTTTCTGAACCACGTAAATCTGTCAAGATTGATGCTGCTATGAAAATACAAAATCCCGACCTCTTTTGATTTCCAAATTTCTCCTGACACCTATTAGTGTCCACCCTTGAAAAGCTCTGGCACTGGAAGTATTTTGTGGTACAAAATTTTTTTTTTACAATGTTCTCTGATGAACCTTTTGGTATTTCCCTCATGCTTGAGAAATAGAGTTGGCACTGAACTGATCTCAGTTAGAGAAGCCATGAAGGTTGAGAGATTGAATGAGCTGACGGAATACGATGTTACTCACCCTGGTATTTTATCTTGATATGATCCGGCAAGTTTATGAAGAAGAGAAAGAGAAATATATGACTGCGTATCGACTATCATGAACTTAACCAAACCACTATCCAAATCATTTTTCCTTTCCGCGTATTAATAATTGAATTGGTCTATATTTGAAACTCATTAATCTGATTACGTTTGATGGACTGAAGAAGCAGCCACAGGAACTTCTAAGAAATGGGTTAATTAATCGAGAATAACCTCCGTAAAGTATTTCATTTGATTGTGAAGAAAGAAGGTGTTGTGAAGTGAATGTAAATGTTTCCCTCTAAATGATTCTGAAGCTACCTTTGCACTCATTATTATGAACCCTGATGATGCCAATTGTATTGGCTAATATGTCAACTATTCTTATACATCAATGAAATTTATGTTTCACGAATGTTTAGACAATGGTCATTGTATGACTAATTAGTACATTCAGAAATGAGGAAGAACATGAAAACCATTTGCACACGTTGTTAGAAATTTGACGAACAGTTGTGTATTCTAGAAGTTGATATATGTTGAGACAACAGTGTTCTTAATTGAGGATATCACAAAAAAAAAAATCCCGACAACAGAATAGAGAAGCTGGAATCTTCTGAACCATGTAGAAATTTTGGAAGATGCTTACAAATTGCGTTACTGTTAATAAATTTCGTGAGCAGAGAGAAACAGCTCAGTTTGATTGGAGAACGGAGTTTTGGGAAAGCTGAAATAGAAATATGCTTCCGCACTTGCAAGTGGTACCTAACTTGGAACGCTTCTAGGAGAGACTCGGTCATGAACGTATACATCGCAGGAAGATGATTGTTTATGCATCAAGTCAACTACAACGTATGAGAAGATTGTTCACTGCATGAGCTGGAATTGACAACAGAAGTGGTTACCCCGAAGAGTGGAAGACGATCCCTACAGAGCAGAAGTGCTGGCGAGCAGAGGACAAAATCTAGTCAAGATGGCGAACCTGGAGCTGATGAAGACATGCAGTCTCACTTCCCTATTCATCTTGGTTGTACTAAGATGAATTGAGAGTGGAAGCAGACTGGATGATGAAGGGATTCAAGATCGTGCCAGAAGTTCACATTACTCCATCACATTTCAAGAGAGACTGCAGAAGGAATGATGAACCAGACTCAAGCTCATGATTTTGATCACTCCCAGGTTGATAGAAGAATGAAGGTAGATTAACCGGATTTGAAGAGATTGGAGATCATATATTTTGTATGGACAGAAATTGAAGTAAACCTCTAGGTTTGGATGAACTGATTATGTGAGGAAGAAGTCGACGATGAATTTTCACTCCCGTTGACCCACTTAAGTCTCGTGATCTGGTAATAAAACCCTTTAAAGATTTTAAATTCTCTAGAAACATCTCAGTTCCGTGTTCATTCTGCGTTTTCTTGATATTGGCCTCGTTTTGAGAATTTTGGCAAATTGTGAAGATCTATGTTCTTGAACGCAGTACGTTACTTCTGTTAGAAATTCTGGGATTTCCATTACTCTTATGAGCAGTTGTTTTTCCTCTAGGTTATGATGTCTGATTCTGTTGACCTCTGGACTGTAGAAGTACTAAGTGGACTAAGAATAAGTAGCTTGTTCACGACTCATTGTGATCATAGGATATCCGAGGAGTGCCTTTGAAACCTTAGAAGTTCTGGTATCTTATCTGAATTATCCGTGATAAGTGAGGCTTTGAGTTCTTTCTACCTATGTTTATGTTTGTTTTCTGTTCGTTAGAGATCTGAATGAGTTTGAACTCTTGATTTGCATTCTGCTGACATTTGTATATCTGTTACAAATCTTAAGCTTCATTATAGAGCTCTCTAATGTCTGAATATCGTCATTTGATCTGATTTCTGTCTATATTTCATATGTATTACCGATAAGATTCGCCTAACATCATCTGATATATGTTGCATTGGTTTGACCCAATTCACCCTGATTTGTTTTATTCTGAGGAATCCTAAACCCTTAAATCTGGATTGAGTCATGAGAAGCTAGTTTGTTTTAGAAGACTCTGTTGGGAGAACCTCCATGAGCGTGAGGAAAAGTGCGACGAGCTTTTGTGATTTGCTACGACTCCGTCTAACATTGCGACTTCAAATTTCGCGGACGAAAATTTTTTTTAGAGGGGAAGAGTTGTAAAACCCAACATTTTGAAAGCATACAAAATTACCAAAATGCCCTTGTAATTTAAAATTTTCATAATTAATTATTTAAAATACTAAATAAATCCAAGAAACTTTGAGATAAGCCACATATGTTACCAAATAATTTTATAACAACACGTTTAATATTTTGAAGTGTACAAAATTTATATGTCACGCCTAAGGATTTTCTATAAGTCCAAAATTATTTTTATAATTTGTACATAATTAAAATTTAAGAGATAAACACTATATAATTTGGGAAGGTTGAAAATATGAATATATGGCCCTTATACCAGCCCAAAAACTCGGCCTAAATACAAAAAGATCAATTATATGCAACCCATATTCTCCTATTAATTCTATACCTAAAATAAAACCCTAAAACCACCTAAAAATCACAAAGCAGCACATCAAAATTTCCTGGAACTTCTGGGTGTTTTTCTTGGCTGTGTTCAAGGCTAAGGGACGTGGGAAAAATAGTGATTAAGGTTGTGGGTGATTGAGTTAAGCTTTGGGAATTATTTGGTGTCGAAAAATTCCATCCGAGAAGATTAAAATCAAACTGCTTAATCCATTCGATCCAAACCACTTGGGGTATTATTTTATCACCCTTTACACTCCATATAATCTGTATAAAATGATAAGAATGAACCATGCATGTTTTATAAGCCATACGAATTTAAATGAGATAAAAACCCTAAAATCATGGAAAATTGCTAATCGGCTATAATATAATTTTGGGGGCTTCGTGGTTATTTTTCTGGTGTTTCTACATGATCATATAACTCAGATAAAATAGGTTTTTAATTTTTTGAAGCTTGATAATTCTTGTGGTGATTTTTATGTTTTTACCAATTTGAAGAAAATGAAGAAATTAATCGAATTTCATGCTACATATTGGTTTATGATTTTTGTTGTTTCCATTATGATTTATATGATCTGAGAAAAATGTTACATATATTTATTGGAAGCTTAGAATAATTGTTTTGATTTAATTGTAAACCGAGTTAAAAAGAAAAAGAGAAAAGAAATCGAATTGTTTAGGGTTTAGGGTTATTGTGATTTTTATAGGCTATTAAATGGTGTAATGATTATATAATGATGATTGGTATGTGGGAAAAATTAGGGTTTGTGTTTGGGGATTTTTGTTGAAACCGATTTGATATTTATAATTATAAGGGTGTGTTTTGTAATTATTGAAACTCGTGGGATATTTTTGAAAATTAATTTGGAACAGTAGAAAATCATATAAATTGATACTTGAGGGGTCTATGTGTAAATTTGGATAATTAACGGTTTATTTGGGAATATTATTAATTAAAAAGGATTATTTTGTTAATTTGGAAACTTGAGGGACTAATTGTGTAAATACCTGATTTTTGGCCTAAATTAATTGTAAGGGACTAAAACTGTAATTTTGCGATATTTGATGGATCTATGTGTTTATTTGGTTAATTATGTGATTTATATGTTAATTAGATAATTTGAAGGTTTAAATTGAAATTAATATAACTAAAGGGACTAAAAATGTAAATATGAGATATTTTGCATGTTTTGTCTTGATTTATACTTAAAGGGCTGTCTATGTCATTTTTATATAGTTGTGGTGCTTATGTGATAAGTTAATGGTTTAATTATGGTAAATTATATAATTAAAGGGTTAATTTGTAACTTTTGAAACTATGGGGGTGTTGATGCGAGTGGATTGCAACACGCACTACGTTTTACCTCTCGAGGGATCTCGAGAAGCTTGCAATCCCCACCAGGCAGTGTACCTGACCGATGTAGTATAGTGTAGTGGCAAGTACCGGGGGATTGATCGTTCTCTCACAGGGAATAGTGTTCGTTAGGCTAAAGGCTACTCTAATCTAGGTCTAAGGGTGGAGGAAGATTCTTTTTGTATTTTTATATTTTATGAAAGCAGTAAAATCTCTGGTTTTGGAGGATAGGGCGGAATTAGTTGCTAGTCAACTAACCCAAGTTATCTACTTCTAAGCTACTTATATTTTTGTATTTTTTTGTTTTAGAGAAAATCAGTGGTGGAGAATAGTGTTTACTTAGATTTCATTACTCCCTAACTATCTTTTACCATGTGACTAGTATGTTGAGTTTGCTTGGATGACGGGTGTATTCCTAACAAGTCGTAGGGAGTGCGTTCAATTCCCTAACTCTATAAGTTCCTACCTCACTCTATGACGATACGTCAAGCATCCTATCATGAGCTCACCGATAGCAACCTATGCATGAAATACTACCTTAAAACCAATAACGCACATATGATTCACGTTTCTAAAGACGTTCAAGCATGTTACCATATAGGAGATTAGCCAGTTTTCCTTAGTCTAACGTAGATGAAACATTCACCCAAATACAATCACAACATACACATCACATGATAATCAATAGTTAGGTTTCATTAGATCTAAGCAAACACAAAGTAAATTAGCCTAGCATATTAAAAGAAAGACAAGTACAAGAATAAATCACACAACACATAGACATATTGTATGAGTAAAGACTTATCTTCAATTGAACATGCAAGTGGGAAGGGTTTGGATACCCTCCAAGGTCTGTAAAACTCGTACTAGGGTTTTGTCCCAAGTTCTCCACTCTAAAATTCTCTTAAAATAAAAGAAAAACGTTCTATATATATAGATTTTGCGGGCTGACGGCGTCAACCCAATAGGTGAAGTCGTCAGCTCGGCGATTAGGGTTTTCAGACGGCCTTCCTTGACGTGGTCATAATTGCTGGTTCCAGATCTGACGGCCTTGGTTGACGGCGTCACCAATTTGCACTACGAACTCTCTGGCCCGTCACGAGTATTTTTCCAATTCTGGACTTCACTTGTTCATGACGGCGTCACCTTGTATAGAGTGACGGCGTCACCTTCTGTAATCTTCAAGGTCTTTTGAGTTTTTGTTGTTTTCCGCACTTTTTCACCCCGAAAACGCCCGAAAATGCTTCTTTTGTGATTTTCCCTTCAAAAGTACCTAAAATGAGAAAAGAAACGACTTTGGGTGAAATCTAAACCAAAAACATACGAATTAGGACTCAAACCGACCCCTAAAAACGTAACATTTTTCGTCTCATCAAGTGTGCCAGAACTGATGGATGTAGAAGATTGGAACTGATGTGGATTTGGTGAGCAATGGCTTGCATGGATGAGCCAGAAGAATATTCTTGACAATCTTGCATGTGTCATCAGGTATGCTGAGTTTGTTGAAGTCTATGCGAAGATTGTTCTGATCAATGCCTACGTTGTAGTCTGCAGGGAGGACTTCACCAAGTGCAAGTAGTGGGAGGTTCTGTTGTTGTGGAACTGATTCATCATGTTGGGCCATTTTTGTTCTGAAAGTGTCATGTCATGAAATCAAACATCCAGATATGTTAGTCATTAGTCCGTGTTCACGTTTGATATTCAAAGACATATATGTTGTACTCATGGTCCAGTTAATTAATATGTGATTAATGACGGTATTATTATTTAACATGTAACTTAGAAGATATATCATTTAATGCACATAAGTCTTTTGGTAACATGTCTAATAACACAATCAAATCACAAGTTAAATAACATTATCACAATACACATATTCATGAGGATTCATAAATATACAAGTTTTCGAAAAAAATTACAATCACTTGAATACTCAAAAATATGTTACACATGATCTCGAAATAATTACAAACAATGTTCTCTAAAACTATCACTAATGAATATCTCGAAAACTTTAGTCTACGAAAGATCTCGAAAGTTTTCCTTAGAAAAGATCTCGAAAAGTTTGATGAGCAAAAGTTCTCGAAAACTCTTTAGATGAGTTTCTCGAAAACATGGTATGAAAAGATCTCGAAAAATATCACGTGTAAAAGATCTCTATAATTTAGGAAAAAAGATCTCGATAACTTTGAAAAGATCTCGATAATGTTTTCTCGAAAACTTTATTGAGAGATTTCGAAAATTTTCCAAGATTTTCTCGATAACAATAGTCATGAAAATATCTCGAAATTTTTTTGAAAGATCTCGATAAAGTTTATGAGAAAAGATCTCGAAAATTTTTCTCAAAAAAAATTATTATACAAGAATTTTTCGAAATCATTGAAGTCGTACGTTATTTAGTGAAATCTTTTGAATCCTTGAATGAAACCTGTGTATTGAGTGATAAAAACCAGTTAGAAACACATCAAGGTAACAAACAAGAAATCTCGAAAGTAAACGAGCCCTAAGATTTATCTTGAACAATTTTAATGTGAATTCATGTTGTGAAACCACTGAATTACATCAATTAACACTTGCAATAACACATTTAAACTGTTTAATTAGACTCATTATCATCACAATGAAAAGCCCCAATTCGAACATGAACCCTAATTATCTAGAACATGCATACTGATGAATTGGAACAATTAACAGGCACATACATGATTCTATAACATAAACTAACAAATCCCACCAATAACAAACACAAAAACATCACTCAATCATAAAGCCCTAATTCTAACGCAACACTAATTTTCGAAATCAATCCAATCATGAAATCTGTGATAATTAGGTGATGGGGATATGATTAGATATTGTTTAAGACCAAAATCCCTATGGTTACATAATCCTAAACACATTACTCACGTGAACATTGAGATTTCGAAAACCCTACTTCTAATAATCCTAATAACGAAAGATCTAGCCATTAGAAACGTAATTGGTTGAAAACCGTTTGTTAAAATTAGGCAAAGATCAAGAAATCACTTACAGTTTGAAGATTATGAACAAGGATTAGTGGTTTGAATTTGAGCCGTGAGATTATGTTGGGGTATAAAAGATCAAAGTACTGTTGAAGACTAAAGTGATGCTAAAGTAGTTAAAGTCAAGTACTGCTGGTGATCAAAGTACTGCTCGTTGATAAAGTCAAAGTACTGCTTGAAGATAAAGACTGAAGATTAGATTAGGAATATTTTGTATAATCTAGAATATTCTATAGTTAGAGTTTGTATACTTGTCGTTCAAGTATTGTAAACCGACTAGGGGTTTCCATGTACCTATAAAAGGATCCCCAAGTAATTATTAGAGATACAAATACTTTTAGAGAGAAAATCTAAAGTTTGATATTAGCTTTATTGGGGTTGTTTGTTTTGTGAATCTGTAAGTTCAAGCAGGTTCAAAGGTTAATATAAATTATCGAAGTTGTTATAATTCTTCTTAGCTTTGTTAAGTAATTCCGCATACTTAATAGAGTAATTCAGTGTTTCATTGTTAGTAGATTAGGGTTTATCCAAGGCTACTAAACCCTTAACAAGCTATATAATAGTTTGGTCAGAGTATAACGATCCAACAAGTGGTATCGGAGCTTGTGTGGAAACTCAAATTAAGAAGAAACCCTAAACCCTAATACAAATCATTTTTCTTAATACACTATACAAGATGTCTCAACCTGAACCTACACCTATGCCATCCATCACCACTGTTAGAATTCCCATAGTCAAGAAGGGAGAGTATGATCTTCGGAGCATGAAGATGAGGCAGTACATTGCTATTACTGACTCTGCAATTTGGGATATCATTGTTAATGGCAACCAAGTTCTAGAAGAAGCTGAAGTCATTCCTGGACAGCCTAAACCACCTCAGCAACAACTCTCTGCAACTGTGAAGAGGAATCAAGACAAAGCTCTCAACATACTGTTGTCAGCTATTCCTGATGGCCATCTATTGAAGTTTCATAATGCTAAGGATGCTAAATAACTGTGGGCTGCTATCAAAACAAGATTTGGAGGTAATGATGCTTCCAAGAAGATGCACAGAAGTTTATTGAAGCAGCAGTTTGAAACCTTTGCTGTTGGAGAAAGATAAGGACTTGATGCTGCCTATGAGAGATTTCATAATCTTCTCAGTATGTTGGAGATTCATGGTGTAGAAATCTCTACTGAAGATGCAAATTTGAAGTTCCTAAGGAGTTTGGCATCTATTTGGCATGTGATTGCTACAATGATCAGAGGTCAACCTGACTTGGCTACTATGGACTTTGATGATCTATACAACAACTTGAAGGTATATGAGCATGAGATGAATGGTAAAACAGGTTCATCAACCAACATTATTTCTTTTGTGTCTCCTGCCAAGACAAGAAGTACTTCCACTAAAAGTACTGCTTATGCAGTTCAAAGTACTGTTGCTGATATTTACTCAACTGTTCCTACCACCACTTCACAACCCTCAAATCACATAAATTGTGATGAAGTTGTGTGCTCATTCTTTGCTCAACAGGCCACTTTACCTGTTACCTATGAAGAAGATTTGTTGCAGATTGAAGAAGATGATCTAGAATAGATTGACATCAAATGGCAAGTTGCTATGATCACTTTTAGGATCAAGAAGTTTATAAAGAAAACAGGAAGAGGCATTGATTTCAAAGCCAAACAGGGTGTTGCATTTGTCAAGTCTAAGATAAAGTGCTTTAACTGTCAAAAGACTGGTCACTTTGCAAGGGAATGTAAGTTTGCTAAGTATCAAGCAAACAAGATGATAGAGAAACCCAAAGTTGAACTCAAAGAGCTTCCTGAACCAAAACCAAAAGCGTTTGTGGCTCAAGAAAACATATCAGAGGTTGACTGGAGTGCTGAATTTGATGATGAACCAGTCACTCTCTCTATGGTTGCAATTGAAGAATATAACTGGAGAACAACTTTTGATGAGGAACCAGGATGTACTGCTTTGGATTCTACTGAAGATCTTGGAGGTTTTGACTGGAGCATAGAGAATGAAGATGCACCTGTCCTGCTGGCTTTGGTTGCTACTGCACCTACTTCACCTACTGCTACTGAGGTATGCTCTAAGTGCAATGATGTGTATCAAAAGGTCCTTAATAATTATGTGTCTGAAAGGGATAAACACAATAAATCTAGGTCTGAAGTCCTAGGTTATCAATTGACCTTAGAATCATTAGAAGCTAAAATAATTACACATGAAAATAATGAAGTAGCTTGGGCTGAAAAATACCAACAATAGGACTATCAGTTAAAGTTAAGTGAATGGAAGTTAGGATGTAAGGTGTCTGAGTTAGAAAAGATGACTAAGGAGAGAGATGATCTGTTAGAAAAACTTGCTAGTTGGAATAAAGCTGGTCTTTCTCATGTTAGTTTCTGTGAAAAACAAAGAAGAGCAAGTGATACAACTGTCTAGGTTTTGGTGTTGAATATAGTAGCTCAGATGAAACCACACCTAGTCCTAAGAAAGAAGTTAACACAGAAGAAGTTTCAACTAGTGAATTTGAAACTTGTTCAGAGGAAAAAACATCTAGTGATGAGGAACCCATAAGCCCAACACCTCCTGTATTTAAGAAAGATGAAGGGTATCATGCTGTTCCTCCTACCACTGGCAATTTTCAACCACCTCGGAAGGATGTTTCTTGTTTTGGAGTAGACAATCTAGAGTTTCGGAATAAACTTAAGGGTCAATCTAATTCAAGTAAACCAGAAGTTAAAGTTGAGAATCTTAAGAATCATGGGATTACTAGGGAATCAGGTAATCATATCAATAATAAGAGTTTCTCCAAACCTTTTTCAAAACAAGTAGTATTCTCTCACTGTACTCAAAGGACTGCTAGTCACTCAGTAGCTCTTTCTTTTCAACATACTGCTAACTTTAGAAACTCTTCTCATAATTCACCTATAGGTCACACTGGTCTTGGCTATCATTATCAAAGAAAAGGATTTGGGTCAATGAATCAAAAATTATGTTTTGTTTGTTATAGTCCTAATCATTTGATAAAAGATTGTAACTTACATTCAAATTACTTAAGTCAGTGCCCAAAGACCAACACTGCTCAACATAGGCCTACAGTGACTAAACCAGCTTCGCCCAAACCAGTTTGGAACTATTCTAGAAGGGTCAACCATAGTAATTTTGCAACATCATATAGGTACCCTCAACAGAAAAGAACTTTTCCCAAACAACCAGTACCTTCAGGTCAGTTTTATCAAGGTACTAGTACACCAAAAACAGTTTTTGCCCAAAATACTGTTAGGAAAGCTTCACCAAATCAAGGTACTGCTAATGTAAGATCAAATGTTATAAAACGAGCTCCTGGCCTTGATACCAGTTTTTCTAAATCTAAGAGTCCTTACAAAAGATTACCTAAACCACAGACCAAAACTCAAAAATTTAAAACTATGTGGGTCAAAAAGGAAAGTACTGCAGGGGACCAACCAGTACTTTTAGCAAGTGTGGGTGAAGTTGAACATGTTGTTCCAAAAGAAAACTGTTTTCCTAACAAAGATACTGTTTTTGAACAAAAGAAAGTTATTGATCATGTTTTAAAAGATAGTGGGAATTACATATTTAAAGATTTTAAGTATATGACTCCACAAGGGGAACACAAGTCAGTAATGGCTTGGGTTCCTAAAAGAAACTAACTTTCTTATCTTTGTGCAGGGCAACCCAGAAGAGGAACTTAAAGATTCATTGATTGTTGATAGTGGTTGCTCTGGAAGCATGACAGGAGAAAAGGAGATTCTGTCAGATTTTAGGCCATTTTTTTAGGCAAAGTTGCATTTGGAGATGATGCTACTGGAGGGAGAATTACAGGCAAAAGAACTANAAGAAAGTTATTGATCATGTTTTAAAAGATAGTGGGAATTACATATTTAAAGATTTTAAGTATATGACTCCACAAGGGGAACACAAGTCAGTAATGGCTTGGGTTCCTAAAAGAAACTAACTTTCTTATCTTTGTGCAGGGCAACCCAGAAGAGGAACTTAAAGATTCATTGATTGTTGATAGTGGTTGCTCTGGAAGCATGACAGGAGAAAAGGAGATTCTGTCAGATTTTAGGCCATTTTTTTAGGCAAAGTTGCATTTGGAGATGATGCTACTGGAGGGAGAATTACAGGCAAAAGAACTATCAAGACTAGAAAGATTGACTTTGAGAATGTTAGCTATGTGAAGGAGCTCAAGTTCAATTTATTATCAGTTTCTCAAATCTGTGACAAGAAGTACCCTGTCTTGTTCACTGATACAGAATGTTTAATTCTCTCACCAGAATTCAAGTTTGAAGATGAGAATTTAGTGGTCTTGAGGGCACCAAGGACCAATGATGTATACTGTATTGATATGAAGAATATTATGGCTACTGAGATGGTCACATGTTTAGTAGCTAATGCATCAGTTGAAGAAGCACATCTATGGCACAGAAGATTAGGTCATGTGAATTTCAAAAACATCAACAAGTTGGTCAAAGGCAATCTAGTTCGAGGTTTACCTTCTAAAACTTGCAAGACTGATCAATCATGCTTAGCCTGCAAAAAGGGTAAACAACATAAAGCTTCCTGTAAGAAGCTTGGGGAAAGAACTGTTAGAGAACCTTTAGAGCTGTTTGTTAGGAACACATTTCATGTTTACAAGTGTCGGTCATTAGTTTTGTAATAGGTTGCTACTTTGATATTAATTTGTTAAGTATTTTATTATTTGTTATCATAGTTTGAGATATTATTTCATGATATGTAAAAGTCCAAGGGGTGAAATGGTAAAATAGTAGAAGCATCTAGTGCCTCTTGGACTTCCTATAAATTCATGTTGTAAGCCCTCATTAGGGCTTGTTGGTTCTCTTATGCAATAACATTTTCATTACATCATATTTCATTGAGTTCCTTCCACACTCTTCTTCTCTCTTCTAGTTTCTTATTCATTATTGTATCTTTGGTTGTTTATGCAAAACATGGTGACCTAACAAGTGGTATCATTCGCCTAGGGATATTAGAGGTTGTTTTAGATTAGTTTGGGTTAGTTTTGGTCTCGTTTGGATTGGTTTTGGTAGTCGTTTCATTTGGTCAGTAGGTGGTTTGATGCTTAGAAAGGTTTAGATATCGTTAGATTTGGATATATATTTGTTTGGTACTCATTTAGCAAAGCAAAAAATTCAACAGTACGTTTTTGGGCTATAGCGAGTTTGAAATTTAGGGCTTAGCGAGTTTGGAGTTTGGTCAGCGAGTATCACAAATTTATTGGCGAGTAAGCCATTTTTATCCTTATCCTCAGCGAGTAAGAAATTCTCCTTAGCGAGTATCAAACTTCTAGCTTAGCGAGTATCAACCTACATCTAGCGAGTATCACTTTCTGTTAGCGAGTAAGAAATTTTCAATAGCGAGTATCAATTTTCTATAGCGAGTATCAACCTTAGACTCTAGCGAGTTTCAACACTTCTCAGCGAGTAAGGACCAAATTTCTTAGTGAGTTTCAACCTTTATTTCAGCGAGTATCAAAGTTTATCTTAGCGAGTAAGGATTCTTATTTCAGCGAGTAAGGAAAAATTTCTGTTAGCAAGTTTGGAACTTCGTTTCGACACTCACAACTAATCTTCAACAACAACATACACCTTATCCTTTAAAGATCCAATCAAGCATAATCAATCATCATGTCTCGACCTCCATTTTACTTCTACAATCAACAACAACCACAATATCAACAACAACAACCATATCCTCAACTGTTTCAGCAATTGTATCAACAACCGTCAATGTACCCTCAACATCAACTCTTAATGCATCAAGTGCAACAGCAACCGTATTTACAACCGCACATGCAAACCGTCTTACCACCACCTAAGCAAACCCATTGGTTCGATCAGATGTGTGAAGCTATCACTAGTCAAAAATCTCGTCATGAACCTGGATCTCTTGACATTCCACCAATGCTTACACCAGGTAACTATGTTCAGTGGTCGAGCCGTTTCCTGCGTTTTCTTGAATTGAAGAAACCTCATGGCAAGTATATGAGGAAAGTTCTCTTCGATGGTCCATTCCAATGGCCAACAAGAACGGTTCCGGGTGATCCCAATGCTACACCACCAAGACCTGAGACTGTATCCCCAGTTCCTGAATCACAACTCACTGACGAAGAAAGACATCATCATGAAACTAATGAACTTGCAATGAGCTACATATGCCAAGGAATTCCGAATCCAATCTTTTGAAGTGTAGATGCTCAGAAAACTGCAAAAGATATGTGGGAACATGTTCACCTCTTGATGGAAGGCACTGAGTTAAATCAAGAAGACATGGAGTCAAAGCTTTATCTAGAACATGAGAACTTTATGATTGAATCAGGGGAATCACTCGAGTCTTTCTATCATCGGTTCACCAACATCATCAATGATTTGGATAGAAGCAATGTGAAACTTCCAAGGATCTCCATCAACACAAAGTTTTTAAGTTGTCTTGGTCCTGATTGGCAAAAGTATGTCACGTTTGTTCGACAAGCGAAGAATCTTCACAATGCCTCATATGGTTTGTTGTTTGACTATTTGAAGCATCATGAGAGTGAAGTAAACAAGGATCGGGCTCTTCGTGCAAGTTTGTCACCTTCTCCAACTCCTAACTCTTTAGCACTTATGGCTCAATCACAATTCACTCCACTTCAATCACATCAGGGTTTTGCTCAGGATCCGAATTACCTCACCTACTGACAACCACAATCTTCTCAGCAACTTGTTCCATATGATCCCAATCACCAAGGCAATCTTCATATGTCTTATGACAACACTGATTCGATGTACTACTCCAACTCCACTAATGATGAAGATGATGAGGACTTCAACAGTCTAAACCAAGGAATTGCTCTAATTGCTAAAGCATTTAGCAAGTTCTCAACTAAGTCCAACAATCGACTTCGTTCTTCATCAAACACAAAGTAAATCTGTGTNGATGTACTACTCCAACTCCACTAATGATGAAGATGATGAGGACTTCAACAGTCTAAACCAAGGAATTGCTCTCATTGCTAAAGCATTTAGCAAGTTCTCAACTAAGTCCAACAATCGACTTCGTTCTTCATCAAACACAAGGAATCAAGCTGTTATTTAGGATGGTCGTGTGGAAGTGCAGAATCGTAATGCTGGAAGGTTTGGGTCAGGAAGGAATATGGGTAACTATGGAGGAGGTCAAAGGGTTAATGCTGGTTTTCGCAACAATGGTGCTGCTACTCAGAAAAGGGTTGAAATTGTGGAACAGGGTAACAATGATTCAGGGAAAACGGTTGTTCGGTGTTATAACTGCAACGGGGTTGGTCACGTAGCTACTGCATGTCCGTCGCCACGTACTCAGGGAAGCAAGTACCACAATGAGGCTCTACTTCTTGCACTTCAGGATGAAGCACGTGGAAATGCTAGCAATGACAGGGACAACAGTTTTATGGCTACAGCTCAGTCTGATGATGACATGGACGATTTGGAAGCTAATGCTGTTGTGATGCTGATGGCTAATATGCAAGAACGTCAAGTTAATGATTCAGGCCCAGTGTACGACACTGACGGTCTGTCTCAGGTATTTGAACCTATAACATGCTTAATTCATGATATTGCTTCATCTTCCGAATCTGATTCAAACAAGGAACAATTTGTTCAAGATGAGTCGTCGTTATCTAATCAGGAGGAATATCAAATGGACCCAGTAGTTACATTTGATGATGATGATCAAATTAACGCTGTTGTTATATTTGACGATGTTGATCAAATTAACTCAGAAGTTACATTTGATACTCCAATTGATGGAGATAACAATGAAGATTTTGAACAAAATGAACCTATGATTGACTCAGAGTCTGAGATCAGAACTGCTCTTATGACCACCCAAGCTCAAATTCTAAAATGTAATGAGATAAATGCTAAGTTAAAAGCTAAAATTGCATCGTTAACGAATGACCTTGAGTGTTACAAAACAAAAATTCATGATTTTGAAACACGGGCTAATCGGGAGAAAAGCTTTGAGCTTGCGTTCCAAAAATCTTATGTTCAAGAACAAGATTTACAACATCATTTTCGAGAATTAACCGTTTCTAAAAATGATTTGATTGCTCAAATGGAAAAAGACAAGTTTGCACACAAGCAACAAATTGATCAACTCAAAAACAAACTTTTAAAAACAAAAGCTGAGTTGACAACGTGTCAAACTGAATTTCAAGAACATAAACAAAAATCAAGGGAACGTGCTGATTATTACGTTGAAGAAATTCTTGAACTGGAACACAAACTCAAGGACTTTCAAAATGTGCTTTATAAAACAGGTGATACCATTTCGACAATTCAAAAGTTTTCCATACAACTAAAACACAATGGGAATAGATTTGGTATTGGTTTTGAAAACCCCCGGTTTCTTCAAACAGCACTCAAGGAAATTCCAAAGTTATATAGTGCAAACCATTTCTTTGATGAGTCTGTTGTGCGTGTTGTTATTTATGATCGTGAAGAAGAATTGGAAATAGAAGATGAGACTCGATCTAAAATGAATGATGTTTTTTACAATAAACCTTTTGACTACTCAAAATTTCCTCAAATCACTGAAACTTTTGTACCTCAACAAGAGAAAACAGAGCAACCACGGACTTTAATGCAAATTTATGAGTCATCTTCTGATGTAGGGTCTGTTAAACCAGTAGCACAAATAAATGGTTCTTTACCTGATTTATGTCAACTTAAACCATTAACAAAAAGGTGGCAAGTACTTCGGTATTTTGAAACGTTTATGGAAGATATCAAATTTTTAGAAGAAGCGATTGAACGTAATTCTCAAATAACGGTTGCAACTTTTCAATCCGCTTATGAGAAAGAAAAAAGAGAAGTCTTTCAAAAACCGCTTTTGCCACATGTACAACATTTGCGTCTTTGTGCTACCCATTGGGAACAGGAACTACAGAAAGAAGTAAAAACTATAATGGACGTTTTTGAAGCAACAGAGAACACTATTTCAAAAGAGCAACGCCGTAACAAAGTTTTGCAAAAACAATCTGATCGTCTCTTAGAATTTGTTCTTAATGCTGATATATTGTCTGTGATTATGAATGCCTTGTATGAATCTGGTACCTCTGCACTTGTTGATGATCACAAAACGGAAAATGAGTTGTTAAAAGATGAATTAAGAAATTGAAATATGAAAATGAGGCTCTCTCGAAACACAGGGATGATGTGCAAAGTTTACTTTCAAAAGAAATTTGTCAACTGAAATATAAGCTCAAATGGTGTCAATCTCAGAGTCTAGATTTTGAGTTAAAATTGCAAAACAATGTTAATTCATCATCTCTTGACAAAGCAAATGCAGTTTTACAAAATCAAATCTTAAAATATGAAAAAGAAATTGCAAATTTGAAAATTGAAAATGTTGAATGGGAACAACATCGCAATGCTTATTTTCAGTCTAACAAACAGCTCGAATGCGTCATTCAAGAAAAACAGCACATCATCATTGAGTTAAAGGAGAAGCTCAAGAAACTTGAGAAACGAAAATCAGTTAACACTAATGTGATTGCTCCAGGAATGTATAACATTGACACATCCCCTAAACAAACACACTCTCAGAATTCTAATGTGATTGCTTCAACTTCTACAGGACTAGTCACCACTACTAACGTTAGCAGGTCAAAGAGAAAAAGACTTAAAAAGAAGAATAGGATCTGGAAACGTAAAAGTGGACCTCTAGAGACCTCAGCAGTAGAAGATCACACTATGACTTTGAATAAAATGCATGTTGCAAATGATTTAGATTCTGATTTATATGTCTGTAATTTGAATCAATGTGTAACAAATGCTGAACCTTTGAACGTTTCTAAGTTTAATGCATCTTGTGTGTTTTGTCGTAAAAATATGTTGTCTGGTGATCACACAAAATGTGTTGCTAATACTATCCTATCTCGTAAAAAAAACATAACACTGGCATTTCTAATAGGCCCCCTACTGCTTCTAAATCTGTGCTAGGTAGAAAGCCGAGTGTAGTTTCTAATGCTGCCTTAGATACACCCATTGCTCAAACGACATCTAGGAAAGTTGAAACACCTAATGCGTTCACTAAGAAGAAAGCTAAATCTAGTTGGCTATGGCAACAATGGTTACAGAGGAAACCTAGTTTTAAATGGATACCTAAAGTAATTGATATGTGTGTTTCTAACCCATCAGAACCCACTTCTTCTTCGGGTTCCAATGTGACCGTTGCTCCACCTTTGTCTTCTTCTTGTGATGCAGGTGGTGCAAATTGTACTTTGGATTGTTGATAGCGGCTGTTCCCGACACATGACAGGAAACCTCAAAATGTTAAGAAACTTTGTTTCAAAGTTCATCGGCACTGTCAGATTCGGGAATGATCATTTTGCTGCTATCATGGGCTATGGAGATTATGTCACAGGGAACATCGAAATGAGTCGGGTTTATTATGTCGAAGGACTTGGACACAACCTTTTCTCAGTCGGTCAATTCTGCGATGGAGATTTGGAAGTAGCGTTTCGGGAGAATACATGCTTTGTTCGGGATCTTCAAGGAAACAATCTTATGTCCGGTAAACGTGCTAAAGGTCTCTACACCATTTTGTTATCCGATATGATTGCTACTTCTCCGATCTGTCTTCTTTCCAAAGCAACTTCAACAAAATCATGGCTATGGCACAAGCGTATGTCTCACCTGAATTTTAAAACAATGACGGATCTTGCTCGTCATAAGCTTGTTGAAGGTCTTCCTCGGTTTCGCTTCTCAAAAGATCACTTATGTCCGGCATGTGAACAAGGGAAGAGCAAGCGAGCACATTTTAACTCTATCACTGAATCAAGTTCAAAACATGTTCTTCACTTACT
>LBNU01012857.1:1700-14530 GCA_014162995.1 Artemisia annua | reverse complement strand
TTTGTCAAATCTATCAGGTTCACTCCAAGAACCAAAGGCATGAGAATTCCAGATCACTTCTTGGATGATGAGATCAGAAAGACTCAGAATTTCAAGATCTATGACAAAGCATTCAGGGAAGAGAAAGTTGGTGTCACGGAGAAAGAAGATGAACCAGCTTCTATTGTTCGTACTCGAAGCAGAAGGGGTGCCAAATCTGGTAGCTCGAGCAGTACTACAACTTCCAAACCACCAAAGCCTGCTCAAAAGCCACCCACCAGACCAAAAAGGAAAGCTGCACCGAAGCTGATTCCTTAGGATGAACCGTCAGCTTCATCATCCGAAACGGAAACCGACTCTGAGTTCGGCACCGAATCTGATGACGAAGCAGACTATGTAAGAAGGTCAAGGGCTCCAGATGACCAGGAAGAAAAACTTGATGAAGAAGAAGAGTTTCCAGGGCTTGCACTGACTAAACAATTGAGCAAGGAAACTGCAGAGAAAGAACAAAGAAGAGGCACGAGAATTGCCATTAATGAACCAAGTGATGTTGCACATGATGAAGAAGCAGAAGATGAACCAACTGCAGAGCCACTGGTTGACAAGCGGAAACTCAAAAGTATCATCGTTGACACCAGGGATGAAAAGAAGCAGGAGGAGAAAGAACTCAGGGAAGCTACGCTTCTAAGTCTTCAACATCCACAACCTCATCAGACACCGTTCAATCTTCAAGAACTCGAGGTTGGTTCAAGCAGCACTGTAGCTCCACAAACCGAAACCGTACAACATGACACAATAATGACGGAAGCTACACAGGAAAATGTTGTTACAGAACAAACTGAGCTCATCACTCCAGAATTTGTTGCTCAAGTTCAGATTGAAGACGAACTTAAGAAGAAAGAGGAAATACAGAGGAAAGCTAAAGAAGAGACGGATAGATTGCTTCGTGGACTCGATCAAGACGAAGAACACTTCGACACTGATGAACTCATCAACAGTCCTCCGCACTCATCTTCAAAGAATCCCCCGACTCCAAAAGAAACACCTCCAAGGGATCCCTCACCTCCTCCATCAGAACACGAGCACAAGTCATCTTCATCTTCATCATCACATCACTCACCACCACCACCAGCAAAGAAAACACCCAAAGACAAATCAGACAAGAAGAAGAAGGGAGGCAAAGCAGCTTTGACAGCATCAAAGCGGATCAAGAAAGCTCTAGATCTGGGCAGTAGGCTTATGTACGTGAAGATAGCCTCCTATTTTGCAAACTAAGAAATCACCTTTGTACAACTGCATATTTGATTGAGCTTAATAATTTATTAAGCTTAAAATGTCTTTCATGGTGATGTTGATTTATTACATTTCCAAATCATAATGCAATACTTTTTTTCGCCACGAAAGCTATTACCCGTTGCACACTCTGGTCATACGTCTAGAATATGATTTTTGTGTGTCTTAATTTATGCACACAATACCAGTTCATNTTTCAAATATTAATATCTTTTCAACCGTGAATCGTTAAGCGAAAAAAATTATACCGTTAAGACGAGCATTTTAATTATCTTGTCTAGATAGGCCACTTTCATATACTTTCGACAATTTTTTTTTTTCACTTTTTTCGTGGCCGAGAAAAAATCATATATGATAAATCATATATGATATATCATATATCATATAGCATATATGACATACGTTTTTTTCTATTTTTTTTTTTTTTTTGTTTTTTTCGTCGCGATGGTGTAATTATTTTCGCTTAACGATTAACGGTTTAAGAGATATTTAAATTATAAAAATGGGTGAAATATTAAAATGCTTTTAATCTCAACCATTGATTTTTTTTAGATGGATGGTGGGGATGAGTCCCTTGGTATGTAAGAAAAGTTTGGTATTTAATATAACTCTCCTCAATGTTGATATACTATGTTTTCAAAAGATAAACGGATAATAACGACCGCACTAATTTTGATTCATGTCCGAATCCGCTTACTATGTCAGCAAAAAATAATAAAAATCAAAATTAAGAACCCTAACTAATAAAGAAACAAAAATTAAACTATTTGTGTTTTAATAAATAAAAATACGTTATTCAAAAAATTAGAAAAAAAACCCGTGCGTGCACGGGTATTATAACTAGTATTTTAATAGAATTGTTTATAAAAAATGCTCGTTAAACTTATAACTACCAATTTAATGCTAAAAATTGAAAAATAAAAGTGCTCACTATTTACACTATTAATAATTTAGACGTTCTACCTTTGAAAAGTATATATCTTCAACGTTATAAAGTATTTGATACATGCTAAATAAGGAATGTTTAAAATGAAAAACATTTGCTCGCCATAAAAATTGTCACCGAATACCCGCTGCCGCATTACGCGGGTACCCTTCTGGTGAAGAAAAATGTATTCATAAGTAGTTCTGAAACCTTGATATCAACCAAATGACTTACTCATATATTTATAGACTCGCATATTAAATTTATAAACTGTTTAGATTATTGTAAACAAGATCATTCTAGAATTTTTCTTGTCATATTTAACCTATTATGAATGTCTAGAAGTATTTTTTGTCTCTCATTTTCATACATGTTCCAATTTCACAAGGATTTTCTAATTTGTTGTTTTCAAAATATACTTCTGCAAAATAACAAATGTTAACATACAAAAAGTCATAAAGGTGACATACAAAATGTATTTAGAGCAATAGGTATAATCACGCCACCTCCAGCGTTATGCTGAGGTGGCCTGCGTTGATGCGGCGTTATTACACCGTGGAACTCTCGTTATGGCATGCGTTGATGCAAGTGTTGCTATGGTAACGTGAGAAATACAGCGACAAGGCCACAAAAGAGGTGGAAAAACTTTACAATTCCACCCCCTTAACCCCATAGGCAGAAATTTACAATCCCACCCCTTAAACGTAATATAAGGATGTAATATAGATATAGATTTGTTTTTGACTGGTTTTCAGTTGGAGTGATAAGGTTAGAGAAGAGTGTGTTTGTTGACTGCTCTTGGAGAGTTGGAGAGGTAAGGGTGGCGTTTGATTATGTGAAACGAGGATGGCTGCGAGCCGCCGCGTCGCGGCGGGGCGGTGATCCTTTGTTTGTTAAGTTCATATATTTAGCTGCATACGTGATTGTGTTGGTATGCAGGTGTTTGTAGTGTGTGCGGATGGATCGGTTTATCATGTTGTGACAATGACCATGCATGTTGCTAAGAAAAGAATAGATAGATAGAGTACAAAATGTGTTATGATAATCCTAATACATGACCAGAACTAAGAATGAAAGAGAGGCGGTGTTATATTTTGGGCCTGGACACACACATTGAGTTGGGCCAATATGAAGTCATGATGCGCGGTCAATACGGCAAAATTGGAGTCGTTTTCGACGCTCTATATTAAATATAGTAATGTGTTAGGGTTAGGATAATATTGTGTTGGGCCTGCTATATAAATGTTATTGGGCTGCTAGTTGTGTTAACCAAATCTTTTATGAGTTAATGAGCCATTCGAAATTTTATTAACAAAAGGTTGGGCCGTTTGTTTTTTTTATGTTGTAACTTTTTTTTTCTTTTTTTAATTTCTTTTTGTAATTTTTAAGTTTATTAATGTAATGATAGGTAGTTTAGTAAATGAAATATTAGTTTAGGGGTTGAATTTGTAAGTTTTATTTTTTAAAGTAATGCACGTCCCAAAAGATAGTGTTGTGGTGGTGTTATGATAAGGGGTGTTTTTTTGTGTTAATGTTGAAATATTAAAGTTTTACTTTTACAAGAAAATGATACGAACTATCAACTTGCAACGGGTTTATATCTATTTGCATGTTTTATTTTTTGAAGTCAACTGAACTATACGTTAATCTGATCTATGAATTGCGGTGATTGAAATTAGATTTCTATGGAAGAATCAAAAACTTCACCACCATGTTACAACATCTCGAATGACTTGCTTTTTAAAAACTTAAACCTGTTAATTTAAATAACACAAAAGTATAATTTAGGTTCTAAAGAATGATAGAAATGATTGATATAGTGTCTAACTATGGTTCGAGCGTAAAAGTCTTTTAATGTTGAAACATGATCGAGACCACTTTTGAGACATGACTTTAAATTCACGAAGAATCAGAGTTCATAAAAATTCTTCTCAAATGACTCAGACAGGCCTCATACATCGTATCACATGTACTTGGAAAATTATTCAAACGATTCAGACTGTGACACATGTTTCACATATTGTCTATGGAGTAAGATGTTTGAACCAATTATTTAAAATTCCCATTATTTTCATAAGCCTGTATGCCCTTTCTTAAGAGAGAGAGTTGATTGGGGACACTCATAATTTTGATTGAGACACTCAACTGTACAACCAGTTATAGCACATTGTAAGTACTATGTCCTAATAAAAAATGTTAGTGTGCAAATCATTTCTCTTCTTAAAAAGGCGCATGATCATTTTCATATTGGATTGTTTTCTTTCCACAAGGGCGTATGCACAAAGTCGTGCACATTTTTCAAATTTGCTCAAATTTCACAAAACCCAAATTTATGTATTTTATTCTTATTTCGAAAACCATCCACTTAAACAAACCCACATTTCATAAAATGTTACACCAATTTCCAGACACTTCGGAACACTTATTTATAGGACCATTTACAAAACGCCTAATGGTTCTAAATATGTATGACTCGGGCTACACCTTCAAGAATCAAGACCCCAAAGTGTGTATTTTAACAATCCAAATATCTTTAACTTTTATCCCGCAAGTTTCAAAGAGTGTGACATCCTATTTAACTATTGAAGCTATCAGTGTGATTGATCAGACAAGTAACCGTAATTCGAGTGAGATTGTCATGGCGCAAAAGCAGATATGGTCCGGGGGCAGTTCTCTATGAGAATAGCAAGAGTTTGATGCTATGAAATAGCGCGACCGAAAAGAGTGGGGCAACGCCTCTCATCACCTTTTTATTAGTTTTGCTTTTCAAAAAATGCTGGACATATTGTAAGGGTTATGTTTAAATATCTTTAACTTTTATCCCGCAAGTTTCAAAGAGTGTGACATCCTATTTAACAACGCCTCTCATCACCTTTTTATTAGTTTTGCTTTTCAAAAAATGCTGGACATATTGTAAGGGTTATGTTTAACTTGCTAGAACATGGATCATGTTTATTGAATTATTGTATGGCAAAAAATAATCATCCGTTCTTGCAAATAACTAACTAGTAACTTAATATACAACTAAATAGTACACATCTTTTTTTTTACTTTTTCCGTCTCAAAATAAATGTTCACTTTCATAATGCATAAAATTTTAGAAAATTACATTAACTATACTTTTCGTCAGGGTTCTAAAAGGCATGTCATGGCGCCGCTAAGGCGTGAAACGTGTCCTCCACGTTACGAAATAGACCAAGACGTTGGTTCTGAGCGTGACGTGAGATGGGGCATGGAAAGATGCACTAAGGCACGAGGCATGACATCTTTTTTGAATTCAACAGTGACAAAGATGATTTTTTATTTTCGTTTTTTGGAAAAAAAAATGAAAAAGATTACATGTAAAAACAATTTATTCACTCTATTTCTTATGTATAACATTTTTTATAAACTCGATATATATGAAATATGATATAAATATATAAATCGATAAATATTTTTATACTTTGTACCACAATAAGTCTCGTCTTAAAAAACGTTGTGGTTTCGACATGGCTCCTAAGGCGTGAGGCTACGTTACGCCGCCACACCTCGCCTCATACTATTTATAACCTTGCTCTTCACCAATCAAATATCATCATTACATATTAAAATTACTTTAACCGTTAAAATACATAGTGAACATAAATCTTGAGACATTTTTGCGAAATTTCTGGACATTTTTGCCCCTCTTAGCCAAAAATTTTTTTTCCCGAAGGGCAAAAATGTCACATAATACTCTAAAGAGGATGAATTTGAAAGAAAATTACCCTCAAAAGTAAAAAAAAATTGTTCGCTACCCTGAAGATGAAACCATGGCAAGTATGATACTTTTTTTTTTTTTTTTTTTTTTTTTTTTTTTTTTAATAATTTGCCTTTTTCCTGTATATCTTATAAACAAAAAGGAGTTTGTATTTGAACACCTTGCTCATATTTAAAGGTCTTCCCTCGCCGAGTCACTGGTTTCTAAATTTTCCCTCACATATCTTTAGACGTTCATTGGGATGCATCTGCATATTTCCCAGTTTTCGTTTGTAGAGCGGTGTAATTTTGTGAGACTGATAACCGTCATGGGAATATGGGATTTAGGTCGTCTGCTTGTATAAACAACTTATAGATTGGGTAAGCTTATGCCAAGTGCTTATTAGTTTTTTGGGGGAATAAGGCGTCTTTCGATAATGAATGACTTAACTCATAAGTTAAGCATAATTTTAATATCTCTTTGGAATGATTGAAGCCAATATATGTATCTTACCTTGTTTTGCCTCGATATAAGAACCACGAATCTAAAGGCGTTATCTTTGTTGAGTTTGGTTATAGAATTTGATTATACAAGTTATAAGGTTCATTAGTCTACCTGGTTTACACTCTACTTATATCCTTTCATAGGTTCCACACCATATTTGTAAACAGGCTCATGTATCTCGTTTAGGTGTTAACATTCTGAGTAGTCATTCGTTTTCAGTTTCTTTAATAACACAAAGTTTACTACGTTTCAGGATTACATGTCCTTGCAAGTTCAAAACGAGGCGTGATTCACCGGTATATGATAGGAGTGAAGGTAGGGTGGTCTCAAGGAGCTATAGTAGCGATTGGGATTATCGAGATCGTTCAGAACCATCACCTTTTCATGGAAGAGTGTAAACTAATGTGCTTTTGCCGAACACAAAAGAAAAGAAAAATAATTTTTGGAGACAAGCCCTACTATTAAGGGTTGACAATGGTGAATTTAAAACATGTCCAATCAGCAAGAAAAATGAAACTTGCTTTTCTACTCTTTTGTTTAAATACATGTTGTAAATGAGCAGAAGTGTGTCAGTAGAAATGCTCACCATATTTGACTAAGTTTTGTATATGTTTCACACCATGCAAAGTTTGTGAAACCTGGTGTATAAAAGGAACACCAAAGATGTAATAAAATGTAAGAGCCTTCACAAATATTTCATGAATAAAGAGTCTTTAAGTTTTTTATCTTTTGGAGTATTAATCTTAATACTACCATTTTGTCTCCTAAATAAAGTTTAATATTTTTGAGCAATTTTTTGTGTGAGAATAACGTCTCATATATCCAACATAAATTGGTATCAGAGCTTGTTCGAATCCATTTGGGTTAAACGAGTTCTTATCATTTTTATAAAGGTGTCATGGCAAGGCGACAAGGTTTTGATTTAAGTCATATTGTCGTCCCAATTTTTGATGGTGAAAATTATGATTATTGGTGTGTCAAAATGGAGACATTTTTTTGATTCTTTAGATGTGTTTGACGATGTCAAAAAGACATTTGAAGAACCCGTTGATACGGAAATATTAACCGACTAGTAGATAAAAGATTTGAAGCAAAAGAGAAGCCGAAATGCAGCCGTTCTAAGTATAAAAGATGTGTTTAACTATATGCCCCTGGGCAAGACTAATCTTCGCATTGACTTCAACAAGCTCAGAATTACTGAAGATTCTTGTCGAATCGTCAAGGATATTCTATTGGCTCATCCATGCAAAGAAGTGCTTACGAAGTTTGCTTCAGTCCCAACCTTCTACATTCATCAGTTTTGGCGCACTGCAAAGGTCAATTTGGATGATGCTTCGTTCACGGTCACTCTAGAATAATAAGAATATGAAGTTGATCTAGATGTTCTCAGGGCAGCTCTCATGCTTCCTACTTCCGAAGTGTATGTACCGATGTTGACAGAGCTTGAAGCACTCGACTACATGATTGAGCTTGGGTATGATACAGAAGAGTCCTCCAGAATCATATTGTCCAAGATCAACATCAAGAATCTACCTCAACCATGGAGAACCTTCTATATGATTATCATCAGATCTGTTACGGGTCCAAAGAGTGGTCATGAACATCCCTGACTATCACATCTGCAAGTATTCTGGGGGATGATGAGCAGAACAAACATTGACTTTGCCGATCCTATCATGAGCGACATCGTCTTTCAGATCCGTTCTAAAGATCGAACCATGATTTCGTTCTTGAGGTTCACCAAGATGCTCATTGCCCACCTCTGCGGGAAAACTCCAAAGTTTAACCAAAGAATGTTTGACCGTACAGAACCAAAGCACAGCATTGTGGACGATGAAACGATTGCTTTTGTCAAATCCATTCACTACACTCCAAAGACTGCTGGCATGAGAATACCTGACATTCTTCTGACTGACAAGATTCGTGCATCTTCGAACTACCGAATCTACGATCTGGCCTTCCAAGCTGGGAAAGTAGGATTCACTGAACCCGAAGAAGTTCCGAGATACATTAGGGAGACACGCAGCAAGAGAGGTGCTAAGTCTGGAAGATCCAGCAGTACTCCAAATCCAAAACAGCCAAAATCTAAGTCAAAACCTGCTGCATCCCCGAAACGAAGAGTCACCAAGAAGAAGGTACCGACACCTGAACCATCACCATCACCATCTGAAGCAAGTGGGTCAAAATTTGACTCTGAAGAAACTAAAACCGATACTGATGAAGGAGGAAATTATGAAATAAGGTATGTTGCTCAACCGGATCCTGAACTCGAACTGGCAAAACAAATAAGTCTAGGATCACTCACTGAGCAACAACAACAACAACCACCAGCTATAGGAGTTGTCATCAGAGAACCTGGTCAAGACGATAAAGAATCTGCACAACCTGAACCTGAACCATCTACAGAAAAGGGTAAGCTTAAAAGCATCATTGTTGATACCCGATACCTGGAGAAAGAAGAGCAAAAGAGAATGCAACTGGCTGCTCGTCTCAACCAGGAACAACAACAGGCTCATCAAAGACAACTTGAACTTCAAGCTCAGGGAGTCGGTTCTAGTTCTTCCATGATTCCCCCAACAGACACCACAACCACAACCGAACAACAAGATAAAGATGCTGAGGGCGACATACTCATGAAAGAAGCTGGAGACAAAGAGACTGATGCAAAACAGAAGGAGACAGAGAATATCTCTCCAGAGTTAGAATCAGAAGGTCAAGGAGGAGAAGATCTGACAGAGAAAACCGTAGAGGAACCAGTAGAGGGAAATTTGGATGATCAGACCCAAAACCAAGATCAAGGTGATCAGTTCCATGACACCGAAATGCATTCACCGCCAAAGGAAAGATCTCCGACACCTTAACAACCTCCTATTCCTCAGGATTCTCCACCAAAAGATCCATCACCACCTCATTCAGAATCAGATAAGGCAGACTCATCATCATCATCAGACCACTCACCACCACCATCATCAAAAGAAAAACTGTTTTTTAAGAGAATGAAGAAAACAAGTCTGAGAAAGACTAGGGCATTTTTACGGGCTAAGCAGACTGCGGGAACTGCAAGGACTAAAAGAACACCACCACAACATGATAGTGATCTTAGAGTTGAACTGCAGAAGATGACTACGTTGGTTGAAAAGCTCTCAAATGAAGTTGAAGGGTTAAGAGAGACGAAAGCTTACGTGGAGGAACACNAGAGAAAACCATAGAGGAACCAGTAGAGGGAAATTTGGATGATCAGACCCAAAACCAAGATCAAGGTGATCAGTTCCATGACACCGAAATGCATTCACCGCCAAAGGAAAGATCTCCGACACCTTAACAACCTCCTATTCCTCAGGATTCTCCACCAAAAGATCCATCACCACCTCATTCAGAATCAGATAAGGCAGACTCATCATCATCATCAGACCACTCACCACCACCATCATCAAAAGAAAAACTGTTTTTTAAGAGAATGAAGAAAACAAGTCTGAGAAAGACTAGGGCATTTTTACGGGCTAAGCAGACTGCGGGAACTGCAAGGACTAAAAGAACACCACCACAACATGATAGTGATCTTAGAGTTGAACTGCAGAAGATGACTACGTTGGTTGAAAAGCTCTCAAATGAAGTTGAAGGGTTAAGAGAGACGAAAGCTTACGTGGAGGAACACATGACTACAAACATGGGTGATATGATCGAGGCCTACACCAAAGAATACTTGGATGCAAACCTCGTGACTTTAGTAACTCCGAAGCTTGTTGAACTCTTCACACCCATCAGGGAAGAGCTGAATACCAGAATTCGAAGCAAAATTGAAAATTTTCTTCGCTCAAATCCATTCTACCTTCAGACAAACAGGCCTACTACTGCGCCTGAGGACTTAACAGTGGATAATTTGGAAGCTCTTCTAGCCGTGAAACTCTTAGATAAGGCAGATAAGACTGAGGAAGAAGCTGCTCTGCTAGAATTATTAATACCAATGGCGTCATGCAAGGAAGCTGCTGGGACACATAAACGTCACAGGAAAGATGAAGATCCAGACTCAGACTCTCATCGTAAGAAGTCCAAATCCAGTCATGAACCCTCATCTTCCAAACGACCTCCACCAGCACCTAAGACTTCCACCCGCAAACCACCAAGTTCAGCTCCCAAATCTGGACCCACAGCAGCAGAAGAACTATCTATGCTTCAAACCGATGATTAGCAGGAGGAACCACAGCATGAATTTATCCAAACAGAATCTCCTGAACCACAAGCTGGAACATCATCGACTACTCAAACTGAAAAGTCGAAGAAAAAGAAGAAGCACTCCAAACGCTTTACATGGTTAGATGCTCCTGAGGCTCCTGAATCAGAATGGGTCACTACAATGATCAAAGCTCATCCACCGCCAGAAACCGAAGAACCACTCCCGGGCAACACTTTACAATATGCCCAGAGTATTCTTTCGGGTCTTCAGCTGAAAAAAGTGACAAAGGCTGAACTTAGAAGAATCAACAGGGAAGCTCGTGACTTTCTCAAGGCACGATCGGGAAATCAAGTAGAGATGGACTACCACATGCAAAACATCGCTGCTGCTCTATCAGACTCCTTTGATTGGCTCAACCCGGAAAGCAACCTTGACTTACATGGCAAGCAGAATGAACCGTACTTCACTGATTGGACAAAACCTTTACCTCTTCAAGGCTTCGCCGATAAGCCTAGAATCCCGTACCGTTTCTTCTTCAACAATGATCTCCGATACCTCACACACGACATCACTACTTCAAAAGATCGCTACAAGTCTTCACTAAGGATTTCTGTACCGGCTGCTCGTTATGAAATTGCAGATATTGAAGAATCANCTGCTGCTCTATCAGACTCCTTTGATTGGCTCAACCCGGAAAGCAACCTTGACTTACATGGCAAGCAGAATGAACCGTACTTCACTGATTGGACAAAACCTTTACCTCTTCAAGGCTTCGCCGATAAGCCTAGAATCCCGTACCGTTTCTTCTTCAACAATGATCTCCGATACCTCACACACGACATCACTACTTCAAAAGATCGCTACAAGTCTTCACTAAGGATTTCTATACCGGCTGCTCGTTATGAAATTGCAGATATTGAAGAATCAGCTCCAACTTTCAGAAACTCAGTTGTGGAATACAACAGAGATGCTTTATTTGGTATTCAAGACTGGTCAGACAGACGAAAGCTCGGCTACACTCACAGATATGAACGAACCTCGGGTGATGTGAAGAACAAAAGCCGAATCGTTGCTATCTTGGAAGTTCTGGAAGATAGACGGCATGATTATGTTTACATGAAGGAGATTGTGGTCAAGAGGCTAGATGAAAAACTCTACAAGTTCTGTGAAGCCGATTTTCCACACCTTTATCTAGATGACATAGAAGATATGTATCTAGAAAAAGTTCAAGGAAGGATGAGGGGTCTCCCAAAGTCAGCTCAATACAACTTCATCTCTTCCTTACTCATGTATATAAGAAGACTGATCATCCGTGAACGCGTAGAAGATCTGCAGTTAGGTGTTGAAAGTTATCAGAACGCACTCAACTTGACCAAACCACAAATCATGATCGAAGAACTGCATGAAGCATCTCAACTAATGGTTCTCCTCAAACCAAAGTTCGGGGTCACTTACCTGAACTCAAAGCATCAACTACGGTTTATGCGGTACGACGAGCTTCACAAGTTCTGTGATGTTACACTACAACGGGTTCGTGATGGTTTAGTTGAAAGATTGTCGGACGATCTGCTAAAGATGAAGGAAGGAAAGAGTACTCGGTGGAATTCTAGCACAAGAAGGATGGTAAATAATTTCATACATGCCATTGAAGAAAGGCTCAACCAGAGGGAGCAGATCAGGAGATTGGAAAGCTACATCGGAGTTCGTCCATCATTTCTGATCCTGACATTCCAAAGGCCGAATGCCAAGTTCACCGACTTCAATGCCTTGATGCCAACTCAGACATAGCCTTTGGTATAATCTTTCATTATTTATACTTCATTCTTTTTTAAATATGAATCATTAAGGCTTGTGCACACATATCAGTACACAACCCGTACCTTGTAAAGAAAGGACCCTGTAGTACGCTTCAGTCCTACAATCCTAATATAAGGAGCGAAGGCTTCTTACTTTTGAGTATAATTAATCAAACTTTTCAGATTTTCACTAATTCTGCTCAAAAGACAAGTATTTCACCTCAATAAGTATCCACAAGTTGAGGGGGAGTACTTGTACCAAAAACATCGTTCTTTAATAAAATCTCAAGTATTTGATGATAACTCCCCACAAGACTCATGATATGTGCTTATTCACATATCTTTTATTCACCATTATTGGACTATTATAGACCAAAAACTAACGTTCAAAGCCAAAGATATCGTGTTTTTGTGTTTATGACTGTGCAGGTAAGGATA
>LBNU01012856.1:0-11890 GCA_014162995.1 Artemisia annua | reverse complement strand
AAATTTCATTCTTTGCAATCTCAGTCCCTCTAGTTTGTCTAACGGTCGTTAGTTACCGTTAAGTTCTTGTTTTCGTGAATTAAATAATTATTCATAACCAAATATAATAATTATTAATTATTGAAACTCATACGTAAAGTGTGCAATCCCGAAGTCTCGTGTTCGAGTCCGGACATATTCATTAATTTTTATCCGTAAAACTTACACAAATATCCATGAACTTGATAACCCTTTACAATTGGTCATCGTCAAAATCATCACCAATAAAAGAACTACTAACACCCTCATTTTTACTGTTTAAATTTTTAACAAATATTGCTATAAAAGTCGATAGACTTAGTTTGTCATTTTTAATATTCTTGAGTTTGTGGGATAATCTCATAACCGAACAACGTGTATTCACACAGACGAAATAGAACTAAAAGCTGCTAATCCCACCGCACCTAACCCGAAAAATGCAATTGTTAAGCCTTGATGTACCTTTTCCGTATAGGTTAAAGATCCAAAACCTTCAAACATATATAAATTATTGCATCTAAACTAAAACCAACAGATGCATGATTAAAAATTCTAAATAATTTTATCAAATAAATTTAACTAATTAATAAGGGTATATATACACAAACTACAAACCTGTGGAGAGACAATAACTGAGCAAGATCATCTTGTTAAGGGGAGCTTTTGGATCAATTTTGACGACACAGGCCGAGTCTATGATAGTATACTTGTTGAAAATTCACGTGTTTAAGAAATAGTAAATGGGTTCCCCATCTTTTGTCAAAAAACTTGTTTTCCCATCATTTCTCGTTACGCTTTTTAGTGAGGAACATGTTGCTATATAGATCCAGTGTTCTATAGACAAAAAAAAAAAAAAAAAACATTGTATTGCTTACTGTGACTTACCTGATTCAGTTTTTCATGAATATATAAAATCAATCAACCTCTGTGTACACATGATTAAAATAACGTAAACCTTAAACATAACCACAATCACACAACAACAAAAAAACAAAAAACTTTCTAACATGAGTATTTTTAAAACCATTAGCAATTAAACTTTTAGAAAAGTTACTATCAATCAAACAACTTCTAATCCTATTATGATCTTTTTCCGCTATTTACTGCTGTCATGTAACGACTATTGTACTACTTGATTAATAACATGTTTACTATCATGTTACAAACTTGAAAAAGAAAACGAATAAGATGTTTAATACATGTAAATATGTTTCTACAGAGTTGGAAAAAAAAACCTGCAGTTTTTTTGAGTTTTATTGAATGATAAGAATATAGCTCTGATGATGATTTCGTGGGAATAAATGGGGCAATCAATTGAGTTTATATAATGGTTAAAGCCGGTCTAAGTTAAGGTCCTATTAGGATTCTAATTGTAAATGTGATACAATACAAACTGAGCTGTAGTTTTTAAAAATTAAAAATAAATAACAGTTAAGTCCTACAATTTCTAAAAAGTTACTTAAACAACTAAAACTTATTAAAAAATTTCAGAACATAAATACATTAAAAAGAAACAACATTCTTTGTTACAAAGAACCTGAAAATTGAAAAACTACATAGAACCTGGAACTGTAAAACTGCATAGAACCTGGGATTTGGAATAACATATCACACAACAATTAACCTTAATTAAATTAAACAATTAACAACCTAACCTGTCAACCGTTGTCACATTCATTAGCTTTCTGTAATACCCGTGACTTCGTGAGGATAGTACGTTGGAACCTCATCATATTCATCATATAGAAATCCTAAAAATTTGAATAAGAAATCACCTAAATCACAATAATGCAAGCATGAAGTAGCATCGGATTGATGGAGGATCTGGTAATGCGTGTTTATATGTGTATGTTTTTTGGTTGTAGGATCGAATTGTAATTGTCATTGTTGAAGCATCCAATTATTGTTGTTGTTATGGATCTGGTAATGTGAATTGTTGTTGCTGTTATGGATCTGGTAATGTGTGTTGATGATATATGTGTGTTTTTTGTTTGATAATGGATGTGTGGGTGAGAATGTAGTGGCTACTCCGGTTTCCATATAAAAGCTACACTTTAGGACTAAAATATCTAAAAATTACAATGAAGCCCATGTGTATTTTTGCCCAATTTTAATGTTTAGGCATAAAAACGTTTTTTTGACAAATATAGAAAGATTTTAGGTTTTTTTAAATATTAAAAGCCTTTTTAAAAATAATAATTATAAAAAAAATTACCAAAATAAGTATGATTTGATTAAAAAGTTCCCACTAGGGGTTTTGTTTTATTATATAAAAGATATGGTATTGGTGTTCTTTCGTAATTTCTTTTAGTTTTAACCCTTTTAACATTACATAATTAATTTTTATTTTAATTACTAATTTGGGGGCCACGGGTGCCACATCACCTTAACACCTCTTTACAACTAACCCCTCCTCATTAACAACTAACCTCAACTTACTCATTTAGGGCCCACCACTTACAATTTTTTTTATTCATTTCATTAAATAAACTAAATTCATTTCAATAAACATAAAAATACTACTGTACAATATTATTTCATCAAAAAAAAAAAAAAAAAAAAAAAAAAAAAAAAAAAAAAAAAAAAAAAAAAAAAAAAAAAAAAAAAAAAAAAAAAAAAAAAAAAAAAAAAAAAATACGACACGAAAAAAAACATACGATACGGAAAAAAAATACAACATATTAATGATATGCAAACTTAAACATTTTAGTCGGTTTCGTTGTCATTGAGATTTTGGTATTTCTTAACTAGTATTGCTTGCCTCTTGCGAATGATTTCGGCTCTTACCGGGTCAGTAACCGAGCTGACGTCTAGCATGAGCAACTGCATTTTCTGCATCTCCAACGCCTTTTCTTCCTTCTTCCTCCTCGCCTCGTAACAAGCCATTTGAGCGTCTTTTGTTTGCGAATACTTTTCGGATAATTGTCCCGAAAAAGTACTCGTCTGACTCCCACCGGAGCTCGCCGTACTCGACGTTGAAGTTGACTTTTGTTTCTTTGAAGCTCGTTTACTGACTCTTTCGGGACGAGGTCGTTTGTCAGGGCCGAATATATCCTCGAGACATGTAATGTCTATCGGATCCTCGGCATCCCATTTGGGGTAATGTTTCAATATATCCCAAACGTGACCATACGTGAAACCCCTCGTCCCAAAGCGTTCTTTGAAGTTCACCTTCGCATTTTCCATATGATCGTGCTCATTTTCACCACTTCGACGCTGCAAATGTTTATAAATGGCGTTGAACTGTTGGCGGTCGCCATTAAGTCTCGTCTATTTACCGGTGAGCATATTTTTGGTACGAGGGTCACCGATAGTTCGCTCGTTGAACATGTCAGCAATTTCATTCCAAAAGTAATCGTCGGTTTTGTCATTTCCCATATCTTTGTTTGGGAAATTCCTATCCAAATTTCCGCAAGCAACTTTTCTTTGGCCTTGGTCCATTTCCAAGTCACACGCGTACCAACTGCTTCTAAGTCATCGTCCTTGTCGGCGTCTAAATCCACGACTTTTTTGGATTTTTTGGACATGGTTTTTTTTCTCTACCTTTGGCCGGTTCACGTGGTTGCGGTACTTTAAATTGTGACCTGGTTAGTTGTGATTCGAATGGTGGTTAAAATTTGAATTGTGATTGAGGAGTAGGAAACGTGGATGGTTGATTTGGGTTATAAAATTGTGGTGCCGGATATCGTTGGGCTTGATTTGCGAATCCTTGTTGAAACACGTGTTGTTGGTTGAGATAAATTTCGTTCGGATTGAATTGTTGCGAACCATATGGTGATGAAGAGTTTGAATTTTGCGAGGAGGGGTAGACGGGTTTGACGATCCCGCGTATTGTCGTGGGGTTGAAGTTAGTAGTTTCGTGAAATATCCGGGTTCATTTGGGTTTTGAGACATTGTTTTGGGATTTTTTGAGTTGAATTGTAGTGAGAAATGTTTAAGTTTTGGTTGAATTATAGTGAGGAAAATGTATGTAAAATGGTTTGGTATTTTTAGGGTGTTTAAAGTTTATTTTGTATTTAAAAAAAATATATATATAACCGTTTAATAAAAAACGGTAATATTACCATTTGATTCAATTTTGCAACGTTCCCTTTTTACCTTTTTTTTTCCAGAAACTTAGCTCGTCGTGCAGACGAGTAGGAGAGAGCTGGCGAGGCGTGAAGAGGGGGGGTACAATGGCGAGCTCGGCGAGCTTTGGGGAGGCTCCACGTCGGACTGGCGAGCTCGGTTTCGTCGTTGCACCTAGTGCTCTTACTCGAGACTGATATTTGATGAACAGTCAGTTGACACCTATGGGTATACGGAGTTGTAATTTTTCCGTGATTTAAACTTTTCGGAAATGACTATAAAAATATTTTTTTTCACTAAAAAAAATAAAATAAAATAAAATAAATAAGGGTTAATAAGTTGGGCGTGGTCAGATTATAATTTAAGAATTCTTACTAGTTCCCTCAAGCGGTGTGGGATAAATGGATGTAGCCCCTTAATTATGAATTCTACATATCTACGTCATTTTTCTTCTCTATTTGGAGTTGCAAATGAACAGGATAGAATAAAACTTTAAGTTTGATTAGACAAAAATGATTACACTCTTGAGTTCTTCTGATTTACGTATTTGAATAACAACGGTGGTAATGAAATGAATTGGGGAGGTGATTCGCATGCCATTTTTTTTTGATTATTTCATCATTTTGTACAACACTGTAATGCACAGAGAGCACACAGTACAACACTGTGATGCACTAAGTGTGGTGAAATAAAAAAAAATGGTGTGCGAATCACCTCCCAATGAATTGTGTTTGTAATTAAGAGAGATAAATAGTATAGGTAAGACGATAACATATTTTTTTTTACAATTTTATATGTTTTGCAACATTTAAATTGTTTATGACGTTGTCCGGTTGAACCTGTGAACCGGTGAGTCGGCCAGTTCGATGGCCGGTTGCATTTTCAAAACCTTGCTTTTAAAACCGAGCACATATAAACAAAAAAATAAATTAGAATCTCCTGCTATAAGCGCAGGGCCGGTCCTGAGTTTTCGGATGCCCTGGGCGAGCCGATTGAAAAATGCCCCCTTTATAGACAAACAACACACTATATTGCGGCGGTTTGAAACCTAGTAAATCTAGGCAACGTATCTCCAGACCGATTATTATCAATATTCTACTATACATGTAGTAAAATCTATTGAATAACTTCAAATCGGTTGAAAGTCTCCATGTCTCATTATAATTATAGAATTAAAAAAAAAAAAAAAATCATAATTATAGTTTTTACAATCAATACTTAGATTTTGCTAAAAACTGTTCATATTTTCTTTTTAAGACGTCCAAAAATAGTTTTTAACTTTTCATTTTAACCGGTAAAAAAAGACTTTAGTGGTAGAATATTCTATTTGTTTGGTTGAAGATATAGTGGTCTTATTAAGTGAGCTTTTGTCTCACGACAATAATTTTGAGACGTATGCAGTAATTTTTTGGTGATTTTGTTAAAAAAATCAAAATATGCCTTATATTAACAAAGAAAGCGAAGTATTTGTAGATAAATAAAAGTTAAAGTTAATTGATTCAACTTTGTATTTTGATAATGCTTTTATAGTAGCAACTTGTGTGCATTTTTAAGAGAAGAAATTAAAAAAAAAAAAAAAAATGTCTGAGTCATGCAATAAAACATAAAAATTATTTGTTATCAAAACTTGTGTGCTTTTGTAAAAGCTGTAATTTAAGTATGGATTAGATTTGCGATCAGTGAATATCAAAGGGGCTAAAATAAAAGTTTATGTATATTATATTGGATAATTGGAATTTGGAACCATAAAGTAAACAATTTTGGTGGTCCCAAGTTAGACCTTTTTGACAGAGGGTTTGGTACTTTGGGTCATCTTCTCAAACACAAAACTAACTCCATTAAAGCACAAATGCACAATCGAAACTCTGTTTCTTTCGTTCACTAAAACACCAGTAATAGGACTCTATCATTTGATGCCCCCATAACCTTGATGCCCTGGGCCGTCGCCCGCTTCGCCCGGTACCAGGGCCGGCACTGTATAAGCGTACGTGGAAATGACGACATCAATGGCGTCAGTATTGCTTACATGTTTGTTACCATTTTTTATTTTTTTTGTCCCGTTTTCCATCCTACATGGTAATAAATCAAATCCAATTAAGAATTACCGGCATATCAACAAACCAAATTTAACAGTTGCTTACCAAATCCGATTCAAACAGACTTCTAATTCTCAATCTCATTTGCCAAGAAAAATGTCAAAGATGTCGCTGCTATCGGCCAATGATCATCTTCCCTTTTGCTGCTTGTTTTTGCTTTATTGTTTGAAAATTTTTCTGCGCTTGCTATCGAGTGTCTTCATCGACTATTTGCTTNTCGAGTGTCTTCATCGACTATTTGCTTTTGCTACTGCGCTATTTTGCTTTTATTGCTAGTGGTGACCGGATGTTTGAAGACTTGCTTAGCTTGGTGTCAATTGTCTTCATCAGCAAATTAGTTATTGTCCTAGTGTATTATGTGTTCTCTTCGGTCCGAGATTTTATGATTTCACTGCTATGAGTGTAGGAGAGTATTACATGATATGTTAGGTGCCCCAAACCCAATTATATGTTATGTCCCATTAGCGTTTACTCTCATCTAATTTCTATATATTGCGCATGAAAAATATATCATAACCTACCGAGAATTTACCATTCAATGATTACTTGCTTGAGCAAAGTGAAAGTTATTTGAATGAACATAGATTTCAAACGTATATCAATATCACCACTTAAATTTATGAGTTAAAGTTGATGAGAGTTCAAATTGTACTCCTATCGACGATCCTTATGTGGAATCTGTTACAATGCTTTGGACGACACCAACATTTTTTTTCTCTTATTCTATCAAATGTGGCCAACTAATCCCATTGTATATGCTTTAAATTTGTGGCAAAATTGGACGGACACCATGTTAGTGTACTTGTTGTTGGTGATTTTAGTGTCGTCAACTATTTTAGGTAATTGTAATATACTAAAGACCAATGGAATATCATATTAAGCTCGGATATGAGTTAGGGAAATATGGAGTGCACGTACACTCATTGAGCTAATATGTTTTTGCCCAGACAAAGCTGCAGGGGTCAGGGGCAGCGCCCCTTGCTGGGTTCCCACTCCTAGGTGAGGGACAGGGGTCGAGGAGGGACCTCCCCTCGCGGGATTTGGGGCAGCGCCCCAAAACCTAAACGAGTTTTACAAATTGGTATTAAAGGACTTAACAGTTTTTCCCGCCAAAACCCAACCGACATGTCTGTTGATGAAGGGTTGTGACCCTTTAGTTTTAACCGAAATTAACCGAATTTAACTGCAAGTAACTGTCTTATGTCTATTAATTAACAAACATATCTGGTCTCATTGAACATATGAATTTCACACAATTCTCTCTGTCTTGCTTTGTTCTTCTGTACCTAGAAACAAAGTGTTCTTCTCGAATTATTCGTATAAGGATTTCGTGATACCCAGGCACTAATAGGGTCGAAATACTTTATACGGAAAGAGAACTTACACGATTCGTGAAGATATCCAAGATTATCATCACCTTAACCTCAATTTACTAACACTTGTCAATCTAAAGATTATATTATTGAAGATGTGCCTAAACCCCTTTAGAGATGCTTTAAGCTCGCTGTATTGTTTACTTGATGGAACTAAGACCATGTTTATTGATGAAAGACCCAATCGATCGGATGGTATAAAAAAAATACTCAATATTATATTAAACGAATACAAAAGAAAGAAAGAGAAGGTCACAATCCGGTCGGTGTCTGACTTCCAAATTTTTGAACCAACCGTGCCACATATTAGCTTTCTATTCCTACCGAGACTCAAGACTTGAAATGTTGAATGAAAACAACAAGCAATCTCAGATTAATAAACTTATTCACAAAATCTTTCAAAGATTTATATTTTTAAATCAATTCCATCATCGGTTTTAAAAGACTCGAACATAAAACGAAAAATCTAACATACAACCTACTCGAGACCTTTTATTAAAGATCTTGAATCTTTTTTTTTAGCATAAATGAGCAAAGGTGATATGTTTATGTCCTTCGAATTTGGGTAGAAATATCTCGTTTGGATGTGATAAGGAGATTTACTTATGGATTCTTTTGAGCTGCAAGAAACAACTAGAGTTTCATTATAGTTGTAAGGTTGTGTTCGGTTATCAAAAACAAGAAATGGAATAATTTGATTACTGCATTTTGGGTGTGAGGATAAAGAAGAGAAATGAGATAAAAATTTGGGGCTTCATATGACCCTAAATATTAAGGTTAATAGTAATAATGGCCTTGTGTGTTGGATTTGTTATTTGAGTTTTTGTTGTGGACTGATTAAATCTGAAATATATAATTAACATATATTTGAATGAAAGTATCTTTTATGAAACTTTAAGTAATTAAATTAAATTTAAAAAAGAAATAATATCATATGTTAGGTTGGGTTGTTGATAAATGGTAAAAAAGTTGAGGTTGATTGTATGTATTTGTTGTATAGGCGGAGGAATAAGACCTCCAACCCACATTATCACGGTAACATCTCTGGACCTGGCATGTGAGTTCCTCCATAAACAAGAAGATAAATTCATATCAAGGCCTCAAGTCTTATCAGCTTTTTTGATAAGTAATGGCTATCTCACTACCGCCTTGTCACCGTTTGGAGATCAATGGAGAAATATGAGAAAATTCGTACACAAGAACTTGTTCTCATCACAAGTGCATAAATGGCTTGAACCAAAACGAAACGAAACAAAAATATTTTTAGGTTTTTGAGTGAGAAATGAGTAAAAATAGGTGAATATTTGTGAGAAATTTGTGGCTATTTCGTATCGTGTCCTTACGGATGGAGCCATGTTGACGTATGATATGTAAATCGGTATTAAAAATGGTTTGGGATGATTTGTTGTTTGGTTTTCCGTGTTGAACGGTAAGGACCCGATGAATTGATTGTGATCATGAAGCTCTAGTAACAATTAAATAAAAACTATGTGTAGATTGTGTGTGAGGCAGTATTGCCCAAGTGTGTGAAACATGTGAAGTTGTGTGTGAAGCTTTCTATTTATAGAGAGACAAGTATGGCTTAGAGATAAACCCTTGATGGATGATCAACGGCTGTGAAAAAGTCATGTGTTGATCATCTTAGGAGCAGACAAGGAGGACATGTTGCATTCCCTCCTTTGCTCGTACATAGAGTGCTTTGCTTTCTATAATGTTGGTTGTGTGTCTCCCACTGCACTATGTCATATTCGTACATCTTAACCGTTAGTAACAGTTGGGGACAGTTGTCTCATGCGCATATACTATGCGGCCTAAGAGATGTTACCAGGTCTAGCTCGACCTAGGTTTATGTGGCTCTTGTCATGGGTTGACTTGTGAAACTTGAGTAGATAGGCTTGATCCGAGCATATAGTTAGTGGGCTTGGGCTATTGATATTGATAAGCTATCACTAAAAATGATGATATAGAACCATTATATCCTTATAATTAACAGTTTTATATAATTAAATAGTAGTTTAGAAATTTTGATAGACCTAGTATGAACTATAATTCATGTCAAGAAATCGAATTAAAAGTTGTGATGGCCAAGTTTGTACTAAATGGTAGGTTATGCGGCTTAAGTTGATTATGGGTTGGGGGTCCATTAGGGTTTACTTATGTAATCTTTAAATAGTATGCATCACTAATACATCATAATCTACAAGGAATTTACGATTCAACAAGATATCATAGTTAGTTTGATTCTCAAATCTAGTTGACCGTCATGAGCTGTCTCCTCTAGCCATACCCGTCAAAGCGTCTCCCTATCACTATCCAATTTCCAGCCAAAACCCTAGTTACAATGTGTTGTCCATGACTTCTAAAGCACTTGGAGTTAACTGACGCCACTAGCTCCATTGGCTTAGCTATCAATTTCTGTGCAGTACCTAAGAAAAATCACCACTGGTTTACCCTTGACACGCCACCACGTGCCACTGAAAACTGCCTATTGCCAAGAAAAATGTCAAAGATGTCACTGCTAGCGCCAATGATCATCTTCGCTTATGATGCTTGTTTTTACTTTATTGTTGTTCAAAGATTTTTCAGCGCTTGTTGTTGGATATCTTCATCGACTATTTTGCTTTTGCTAATGCACTATTTTGCTTATATTACTGTTGGTGTTTGATTGTTTGAAGATTTACTTCTCCTTGCTGTCAAATATCTTCATCAACAAATTAGTTATTGTTCTAACGTTTTATGCTTTCTCTTCAGTCCGAGCTTTTACGACTTCGCCTCTCTGAGTGCGGCGGGTGTTAAATGATAGGTTACACGTCCCAAACCCGATTGTAGGTTATGGTCTATTAGAGTTTACTCTCATGTAATTTCTATATATTGTGCATGAATAATACATCATAACGTATAAAGAATTTACCATTCAACAGTTAGTTCTTGAGCGAAGTGAAAATTTTATGAAGGAGCATAGATTTCTTGCGATTAAGTATCTCGTAAACTTATCTCAATATCACCACCACTTGAGTTATTGGTGAAGGAGTTCAAGTTGTACCCCTTCGACTATCCTTATGTGGAACCTCTCACAATGCCTTGGACGACGCCAACATTTTTTCTTCTTGTTTTATCAAATTTGGCCAACTAATTCCATTGTATATGCTCTAAATGTGTGGCAAAATTGGATGGATACCATGTTACTGGTTAATTCGAAGATTATATTATTGAAGATGCCTTAACCAGTTAACCCCATTGGAGATGCTCTAAGCATCAAATGTTTTATCGTTTACTTGATGGAACTAATAAAATATCAGCCTAAACCAATATTATTTTGTTTTGTTGTGTGTTTTTTTAATTGCATGTGATTAGTCTCTGGCAATGTGTGTTCAATATAAGCTTTGCTAAATTGGACAATGCAATTACAATGTCTCTACGTAAAGCAAGTTGCTACTAATATGTCATCTATGTGAGTATTTTATTCTAATAATTCATACTAATAAATTAAGATCATGAAGACCATAAACTTCTACATAAAAAATGCCTAACAACCCAATTGTAATGTTCACATTATCAGCACTTCAGTTGTTTTTTCACTATTTAAACTATCCTTCAACATCTTTTTGAATTCATCTTCTACTTCTTTCTCTTCATTTAACCATGATCTCTTCAATCATCCTTGTCCTTGTTATTGTATTAGTCTTTGCTGCCATATGTCCAAGCAAGAAACCAAGCAACCAACTGTTGGAATATGTGAATAACATAAAAGACATAAACACATAAACATCTAAGAGTACGCAGCGGAAAAGATCTCAAATACAAGGTAATTAATTAACCCAAACATAAAAGGAAATGCCGTACCTTTTGATTTGCTTTCCAGAAACAAGAACTTTAATAAACCCTAAAGGAGAAGGGAAATTATTAAGGGATCGACTAAGAGAAAAAGTTCGAATGGGGCGAAAACAAACCTTTAGCAAAAGTTAATTGCTTTATAATCTTCGTCTCTCAACACACAACGTACTAATAGCGTTTTCAATAGAAAAAAAAGCTAGGGTTCATTGATTCACGAAGCCAAAAAAGCACTTAACCTAAAATGAATCTTCCGCAATTGGAAAATGCTCACCAACTGGGAAATGCCCTTTCAATCGGCAGTTAACTTCCAAAAGAGGGACCTAGGAGGAAATTTGGCTTGCTTTTTTTAAAAACCAAGGGGATGAGATGAATGAAAATAATGAGGCCATGTAAAATTTATCTATCCCTAACCCTTGGAGCGCCAAATTTCCTTATCCCAGGGCCGATGTGGGAAAGGGGGTTGGGCCCGATCCTAGGCCCAAAGAGGAATCCTCTAGATCA
>LBNU01012851.1:107648-126013 GCA_014162995.1 Artemisia annua | reverse complement strand
AAAAAAAGATAAGGACAGGGGTATTTGTGTCATTTGATGGAGACCAGGGACCAAACATGCAGCAAAAACTTTAAAATGAGGACCACCGTTGCACTTTCGAAACGTTAAGGACCAAAGCTGCAATTTGGCCGAACCTTAGGGACTAAAAATGCAATTTACTCCAATTTATATTATTCAATTAGACCCCAAAGTTACAACGATCTTAGAGATTACAATTGCAAAGGTACCAATCAAAGGAAGGACTCCGCCATCCATAGTGAGGCTTTTTTATTTTTGGACTCTTTAGTGACACCTCTTTAAGTTATTGGTGACACTTTGTTCCTTTATGTAGAAAACGCCATTATTCTTCCAGTGACGGAATCGCAAAGCAAATACAACTTGTGCATCAATAAATTACATTACATACTTTAGACATATTTATATACATATACGTATATAAAATGAATTGTAAAGTTATGGATATGTTGTATACTTGTAGTAAAGCTATGCCAAAGCATTAATTCTTTAACTCTGTAAAGAGGAAAGGAGACTTGAGAATACAATTGTACTTTGCCAAGAGGCAACAGTATAAAGGAAAATACGAAAAGACATGCTCTTTGCCAGAGTAAAAGGAAAATAAATTTAAGGCCAAAAGAAAAGCAAAAATTATACTGTACAAGGGATAATAAATATTGAAATTGAATATTACTAGAAAAATAAACAAACTAGTGCTATTTTTGAAAAAAGAGAACGTGGGAGGGAACCGATTTCTAAGAGCATCTCCAATGGTAAACCTTTTGAAAAGGTTTATATAATTTCCATGTCATATGCTCATAAATTTCTCATTTTATAAACCTATTACCACTATGCTTAAACTTGTTAAAACTTTATAACTTGATGAGGTATTAAATGAGTTACATGTATTTAGTTGTAATGAAAAGGTCTAAGAACTTAGACCTATTTCATTCCATGTCATCATAAACCTCATCTCACTATAGTGACTAAATTTATAAACCTCTTCATATTTTATAAACCTTTTCATGAACCTCTCATAGTGGATGCCCTTAGATAACATTTTATTATGCCGTATGTGGGAATAAACAAATGCATGAACAATTAATAATAGTTTCGATTATTTGATCTTTCCTACTTTCATATTAAACCATCACACTGAAAACCAAACACAATTGTGAATTACATTGCTTTCATTTTTAAAAGTATTTATATTTATGTCTCTTCATTTTACATTAATTCAGAAAACTCACCAATCGGGTGGTACATTGTAATATTATGTGTTTATTTGACCAATAACTAAAAGATTTAATAATTAAGCCAACGTGTTTTGGTACTTATAATTATCAAATCACTATTAGAAGATTAAAATACTGTAGATTCAATCCCATTAAGCATAGGGCATTCATGCATGTGTCTGTGTCGTATAATCTATCTATCAAGATTTTTGTTTGGTTCAAAGGCAAATTATTAAAAATTCTATAACCTCATTCGAACAAAAGATGAATAATACTCCGTACATAACAAGGAATTATAAAGTAAAATAAAATCATGCATAAGATACAAGGGACCTACGTTGGCAACATGCAGAAGTTAACAAAGGAGCCCACAAACCACGATTTATTGAGGGCCCACAGAAAAGCAGTGATGATATACGCGTTTAGGTGACGCCGCGACAGAGTCAAAGTAGGGTTTCACATGTCGCCAAAACAAATGTTTTCTTTTTCCTTTTATAGATTTTTATCATGTCCCACTTTCATTTTCCATTTTACAACCCAACTTAGCAATATTTTTTTCTTTGACCTCATGAAACTTCATTTGAATCATTTATCGCAAGCAGTGTTTTGAAACTAGGTTCGACACAGCCGGTTGCACCAGTTAAACTATTTTTGGTTAAAAAAAGGGTCACCGATTCTTCGAGGCTTGAAAATCAAGTTTTACCTGCCGAGTTTCATGTGACTCAAGTTAACCCAGTTCATAAAATTTGGCTGTTTTTGATATTTTTCCTTTAATCTTATTTTAGAAAAATATATATGACAAGTTTGGATTGATAGTGGTGAACTGGTGATGCATGACGTTGGTTTTAAGTTTAAAACTTGTATCCTTGTTGGATCGTATGTGTTGGTATTGCATTATATATGTTTTGTAAACTTATCACGTAATTGGGTGAACTTTTAGGTTTTATCTATGTTTGGTATTAAATACTAAAGATTTGTAGGTGTTTAGTGATTCGAGATATTGTAATCTACATAAATAAAAAATCGTGTTAACCTGCTGGTCGAACCGATGACCTGGTGATTCGGCCGGGTCAATCCGAGACCCGGTTTTTAAAATATTACGGACAAATAAACTTTGGCTTCAAATAATGAGTTGGATAACTACTTGCCCTTCAAATTATGAGTATAACGGATGAGTCAAAGGTATTGGGATTTACTTGAATCAAACTTAGCATGCACGGACCTTAGTGAAGATCTGGGAGAGCCCATCCAAACGTTTAGAGTTTTACTTACGTTTACTTACAAAACTTGCTTTGTTTTTCTTACACACTTTATAAAGAAAATACAAATTTCTTATATATCATTCGACCCTTTCAATAAGTTTACTCAAATTCCGTCTATAGAACTTAGAGACCTCTTATTTGGGCGGTCAAGCCCCCATTTTATCTTTGTCTTTTGGAGTTAGCCAACTTGTAATGCACTATTTCCGACTTATAATAAATGGTATCCTTACTAGTTTAATTTGTCGCACCAAAAATCAAATTTCGAGTTATGACCAATCTAAAAATTTGAAGTAGAATTGACAACATTTCATTGATTGAAATTACTTTTCTAAGGCTTGGTGTAATAGGGGAAGTAAGACGCGTTTTTCCCCTACCACGCGTTTTAGCTAAAACACCACCCAAGGAAGACACGTCTTGGATTGTTTCTGTGAGTGAATCGGTCTTGGCCAAGACCGACTTGTGATGTTGGTTGCGGGTGACTGCGTGAGTATAATGAGAGTTATATTTGTATTTATGTAGAGTATGTATAGGTAGTAAAGTCGATGGCTTTATTGCACATGTTTAGTGATGATAATGATGGTGGAGTGATAAGTTGATGTGACACTTATTAGATTATAGATTAGAGGTTAATCTGCCAAGCCTGTTTGTGTGTTTGGTCCATAAGATTTATCTAGGGTTTTCAAAGATACCTTTGTAATCTTTATATATATATTAATAATAAAGTATAACCTACGGAGAATTCTATATAATATCGATGACCGGAGGATAGCAATATTGTTGTGAGTTGTATCTAAATCTCTGATACCATGTTTTATAATAGATTCCCTAGAGGTTATACTTTATTATTCATGACATTATAGAGGGTAAAAAGGTAACAAAATACTAGATAAATCTTATGAATTCAAACACACAAATAAGATTAGGCCAACTAACCTTGAATCTATCATTTGATAGTGTTGAGTTGACGGTGATGATTTTTGTCATCATTTTTTTTTTTTTTATAGTGTTGAGTTGACGGTGATGATTTTTGTCATCATTATTATACTTGGTTTAAAGCTTGATGTCACATTCATTCTTAGGGGGTGCTTGGTTGAAATGGGGCAATGGGAAAAGTAATGATAATGATAATGCAAAGGAATGCAATGGGGTAAATTTTCATTACCCCCAAATTGTTGAGGAATGGTGGATTACCCACTATGGGGTAATGGGTGATTGCATTCCTTTTAACCAACCATCATTATTAATTACCTTTCCTATTCCTTAGTACCAATAACCTCCAACCAAGCATGCCCTTAATTTCTTATATAATAGGACTGATGAAGTATGTTTTTGGGTGTGTAATTCTCATGTTTAGCTCGAGCTTAAGTTTTGTTAAAAGTCTTGTTTCTTTATCATAAATGTATTTCTGATTTATTCGAACGCGACAGATCTTGTAGATAATGAGATGTTGAGGTTGATATCATATTAAGTATGCTAACATTTGGGGTATCGGTGTAACACCGGAGATCCTAAAATGTGTGAAGAATAGTGTTACTCTATAAATTTGTTATTGCAGGATCATATATAAATGTCTTACTATACTTTAGAAGGTGAGCGCGTATTAGGTTAGGTGGTGACGTTGATGCAACAATGCCAATAAATGGGTGGCAAAGCACAAAAGAGGGAAGGCATAATGGTAAAATATCTTCGTGAAACAAGGGAACATAAAGTTGTTACCGACATAATATTTTACATTTTGTTTTTTTTTAAATAACAATTTTAACTATATCACAACATTTATATCACAAATCTATCTAACATTTTTTAAGTTGGACTTAAATCTACAAACAATTTTATTGAGAAGCTTCTTACACGACATGAGATACTATCGAGATACAAGCCTTTTGATATTTTAATATTTTAATGTTCCTTCTCAAAATCGACACAACTTTTCTCAAATTCGACATTGTATTTTAATGTTCAAGTCGTTATCGATTTTGATCTCTAATGTCATTATCTTCCGGACTAGACTTGTACTAGAACTTTTTCACAGAGATTTTCAGTCTTTGAGCGTATTTCTCTTGTTGTAGTGTAATGATCATATTTATGTCGTTTAGGAAGCAGATTAATCATAATTATGTCTCTTATAAAAGGTAATTGAACAGTCAACAAGAAATTATGATCTTACAACTTAATGAAGCAACTACAAGATCATATGAATTGAACTGAACTTCAACAAACAGGAGAAAAAAAAACACAAATTGTTGACGGTGGCTATTTAATAAGTAGCATGACACGTAACTGATTTTGGTTCAATGAATTTTATATTTTTTCTAACTTATGTTCTAGGGGCATAAGTTAATCACACTAAAAGAATTCAGGGATTCACGAAAAAGGAATCAAGAATCCAAACAAAATTACATTTTTTTGTACTTTTATATATGTACGTCCATAGGTCTTTTTTTGTGAGCCCCGAAGTCTTTCTCGTGTGCTTAACTTGTGCCTCTCCGTCACAAGTTGCGAAAAATCATTAAAAATACAGTAAACTAAGGCTTTAGTTAAGAATAGTGTTTTTATATTTTATAAATTGAAGTCATGGGCTCATGACTCATAGTGAAAGACTTTATAAAATATAAAACACATAACCCTCAAAATTTGGTAGACTTGTGCCCTTGTGCGGTGAGGATGATGCATTTGCTTAAATCATATGCATGTTATGGAGATATGGATATTGATCAGCAACTTTATGCTATATACTTAGAAATATCAGAAATTCAAATTCAGGTTACTCTGTAGCATATTTAATAGTTTTAATTTATTTTAAAATTATTATGAAAAATCACTTTGGACTTGTCAGCTACTTTCAACATTCTTTTGTTGAATTTTAGTTGTCTTCATTGAGTCAAACACCCATGGAGTCTATTAAACAACATAATTTGAATAAGAGTAAATTACACCGTTCGTCCCTGTGGTTTGCTCCAAATCGCTACCGTAGTCCCTGATCTTATTTTTTTGCTTTTTTGCTCCTCATGGTTTACATATTGCACACTGTCAGTCCTTATCGATAACTGTCGTTATTTTCTCCGTTAGTTCCCAATTGTCAAGTGGCAACTTTAGTCCATTAACCAAACGATCATTTGCAACGTTAGTCCTTTATACTAACGACCGTTTTTAATTAACTCAAACTTTGATTTTTATTGTTTTCGCCCATTTTCTTACGTTTTTGCCAGTTTTCATGCGTTTTCTTACGTTTTTATACGTTTTCGTCCACTTTATACGATTTTGTCTGTTTTTCTTACGTTTTATCCATTTTAATATGTTTTCTTACGTTTTTATACGGTTTCATCCTTTTTTTATACGTTTTTGTCAGTTTTATACGTTTTCCTCCTACTTTTACCTTTTATTTTTTTTAATTTTTTTTCTTGCGTTTTCATCCGTTTTTATACTTCATCTGTTTTATACGTTTTCATCCGTTAAAATACATTTTCGCCTGTTTTTATACGGGTTTCTTGCGTTTTCTTTGGTTTTATACGTTTTTTGCGTTTACATTGGTTTTTATACGTTTTTGTTTGTTTTTATACATTTTCGCTCATTTTCTTATGTTTTCAACCATTTTTATTACGTTTTCGTCCGTTTATATACGTTTTCGTTTGTTTTATACGTTTTCTTGCATTTTTATTCGTTTTTATACGTTTCTACTTTCTATCAAGTTTTATACGTTTTTGCTTGTTTGATTACGTTTTCTCACGGATGAAAGTGTATAAAAACATATGAAAATGGATAAAAACGTATCAAAACGCAAGAAAATTGTATAAAACAGACGAAAATGTATATAAACAGACAAAAAAACGTATAAAACGGCCAAAAATGTATAGAAACATAAGAAACGGGTGAAAACGTAAGAAAACAAGCGAAAACGTATATAACGGATGAACACGTATAAAAACGGATGAAAATGTAAGAAAAACGGACAAAAGCGTAAAAAACAGAGGAAAACGTAGAATGATATAAAAACAGATAAAACCGTATGACAACGTAAGAAAACGTATAAAAATGGATAAAAACGTATGAAAATGTAAGAAAAATAGACGAAAACGTATAAAGACAGACGAAAACATATAAAAACAGACGAAAATTTATAGAAATGGACGAAAATGTAAGAAAACGCATGAAAACTGGCGAAAATGATAAAACCCATGTAGAAAAGATTTTTTTTAAGAAAACAAAAATTTGAGTTAATTAAAAACGGTCGTTAGTATAAAGGACTAACGTTGCAAATGATTGTTTGGTTAATGGACTAAAGTTGCCACTTGACAATTGGGAACTAACGGAGAAGATAACGACAGTTAGCGATAGGGACTGACAGCGTGCAATATGTAAACCATAAGGAGCAAAAAAGCAAAAAAATAAGATCAGGGACTACGATAGTGATTTAGAGCAAACTACAGGGATGAACGGTGTAATTTACTCTTTGAATAATTTTACCCTATAATAGATCTATACTAAACAATACGATGATTTTTCTAAGCATAAGAAGTTTAATTTCAATGATGTTTTCCATCTACAATTATTTAAACATTGAAAATAACCGTTGCTTAAGAACAATATTTATAATAATATACCGTGGTGATGCCGGAGAACATGACTTGTTAGGGTGGTGGCAATGTTGCCTAACCATGCCTAATACTAATATGTAATTAGCCAATAGAATTAAGCCAAGTAATTTCATGCCTAATCATGCCTAATTACATAGTTTTAGTGGCAATGTGATGCCTAACTATGCCTAAAGTTTTTATTTATTTATTTATTTATTTATTTTAACTTATAATTATATTTAATCAATTTAATTAAAAACAACAAATTTTATTAATAATTCAAATAAAAGTTACATAATGCTTATGAAAAAAAAAAAAAAAGAAAAAGGAAATGACTAGTCATCAAGGTATGGTAAGTCTTGCGCCGCTATGTGCTCCGTAAGATCATATTGAAGACGGTTATGAATATCTTCGTCAAGTAACTCTTCTAGCACACTATCGTCATAAACAGGCGTGACCGGCTGGTCCATTATATGAACCGGTGATATGGCCACACCTTCGTCTTTTAAAATCATATTCCCCAATATAATACACGTATAAACGATTTGTCGAATCTTTGCGACGGTCATAGGTCGTAGAGGACGTTGCAGAATAAACCATTTTGCCTTCAAACGACCAAAAGCTCGCTCGACATCTTTCCTTGCAGACTCTTGTAGCTTCTTGAATTTCTTTTCCTTCGGGTCAGTGGGATACGGATATGCTTTAACAAGTGTTGAATACCTAGGATAGATTCCATCGGCAAGATAATATCCACGTTTGTAAAGCCGTCCACGTAAATAAAATGAACTGTTTGGCGCTGTACCATTTCGCTCGGTAACATATAATGGAGACTGATTCAAAACATTGATATCGTTGTTTGAACCGGGCGGTCCAAAAAACGAATGCCAAATCCACAAATCATATGAAGCCGTCGCTTCAAGCATAATAGTCGGGTATGGGTGATCACCTCTCTTATATTGGCCTTTTAAATATTTAGGACAATTTCGCCAAGTGAGATGTGTACAATCAATGCTACCAAGCATTCCAGGAATGTGATGTTTTTCTTCATGTATCTCGAATAACCGTGCAATGTCATGGGTTGTCGGCCTACGTAAGAACTCTCGACCATATAACTTTATAATCGCATCGCAAAATTTATCAAGACATTCACCTAGAAAACACAACAACTTTTAATATAAAAAAACAATCAACGAATTAATTTTTGTACAAAAAACAATTTAAAAAAAATGAATAACGAATAAAAAAAATATAATAACGAAAAAAAATATAAAATAATAACCTGAAGTTCTTCGTGCAATGTTCAAATAGTCATCAAATCTATCCGGAGGTTCACCCGTTGCTAGTTGCCGTATTGCCGATGTGCATTTATGTAACGGCGTGAAACTTGTTTTTCCAAACGCGTCTTCACCCTCTTGAAACCATTTGAATTGCGCTTCAATGTCACCAACAATTTTTAAAAACAACGTTTTACTCATACGAAAACGTTCACAAAAAACCTTTTCGTTAAACTTTGGTTGTTCAACAAAATAGTCATTCATTAGATTTTCTAAAGCTTTATCACGAAAACGTTTGACATAACCACGGATTAAGGTAGAGTTTGCCGTGTCTTCAAGCGCTTCGTATGCGGCTAATAACATTTCGATTGTACTACCGGATTCTTCGGATGAATCGGTGGGAATAATTATCTCGTTTGAAGAGGATGAACAAGATGATGACATAGTTAATAGGAGGTAAATTGTATGTGTGATTTGAAATTATATTGTAGATGTGAGAATATAATGGAAATGGTTTAGTATTTAAAGGAAATTTTTTTTTTTTTTTGAATTTGGAAATGATAAATCTTGGCAATATCAACCCAACGTTCGAATAGTAAATGCAACGGTCAAAAAAAAATTTACACCGAATCGGTGTTTGATACCGATATGCATGCCGCTGGCATCATGCCGACTAATAGGTTTTGTGATGCCGAACATCACCGATCCATGCCGAGAGAAATTTTGGCACGATGCCACCACCCTTAGATACTATTAGTAAATTAAACATTTAAATAAAACTTGTCTCCTTGGAAGTGCTTTCATGCAAATATGCAATTAAGACAACTAAAAGCTTTCTTTGTATTATTTCCTTTTCATTTGTACTTGTCATGTATGTTGTAGTTACACTTAATATGCGTACTTTTCTACGTTAGTTAAACTAATACGCAGTATAGCTTTTCCATTTTTATCATTTGTTAGTGGATCATTCGTACTCATGAGTTCAAGATCGAGTGCCATTGTCCTAACATTTACGCTACCCCATCTCCACACTGAACGTTTAGATATCATTACCAATTCATGTTTTTGTGGCCATTTGGAAGACTTGTTTCGCATCATTAATGACTCGTATTCCTCTATAAGTTTCTTACAACACGTTTCATCCGTTCATGTCTTTAAGGGGAATCAAGTTGTTATAGTCATTGAGTTTTGCACTTTGCTATGTGTTGATGACTACTTTACTGCATGCAGTGTTTTTCTTGTGTCTGTGGCCTCCATTATTGATTTTGTTTATGTTCACTCCATGTGATTCAATTTATGGATGTTGATAATGTTTACCAATCACCATTCAAGCCATATACATGTTCTTGTTCAACAAAACACATGCTCAGAAACAGGGCCGTTCTCGGATATTTAGAGGCCCGGGCGAAAACGATAATGGAGCCTCAAAGTAGATAATAAACAAAAAGCGTGTTCATTTTCAAATACACAATAAGAATAACTTATGTACAGAACGAGGATTTCAACCTGAGCGTTGCTGCGGAGTGTTTGGGTAAAAGGTCAACGGCCTGGTAAATATATTACTCCAAAAAGCATTTAAGTACAACGGATATGGGTGAATCCCATATCTCAGCCTGTTACATAGGCGAAAAGCTTACATAACAAGATACTTCATATTTTCTAAAAGAGAAAACAAACCACTAACCACATGATAACAAAAGACTCCGACGAAAATTTTCAACTACTTCCTACGACCTTGGAGATTAAAGCCATACATGGCATTAAGAGCATCCAAATTCCCTGGAAGATCATAAATTTGCTTTGAATAATCATCATAGTCATCAAACTCATCTTCACGCTCATGACCACCACCATAAAGATTTGCTGATTCGTCGTACGTGTTAAGAACCTCATCCTCATCACTATCAGAAACTACAACCTCACCCACCTTTGAAAATGGGTTAGCCCTCTTAATGGAAGAGGTAGACGGAATAGGATGACCATTATCATCCACAAGAGTAGCTTTCCCATCAATAAGTAGCTTTTCAAGCTTCTCAATTTTCTCAACTAGAGGAGTAGAACCAACTTCCTTAGTTCCCATTGAATCACTCACAAGCGGTTCTTGTGATGCATTACCGTTTAACGACTCATCCTTATTAGATTCCATTGTATGACCAGAATCTACATCCTTGTTGGTGTCAATATTAGGAATACCAAAAGCATCCGTATCATCCATATTAAGAGCATCAAACTGGTTAGATGTAGAAATCTTCGTTTCACTCGAACTCGCCACATCAGAAGTCTTCTTCTTTGTGCCATCCACTTTCTTAGGTTCAGGGGGGTTTTTTTGGGTTGATACTGAAACTGCTTACCCACAACAGGTTTAGTAAACCTTCCTTGACCCTTCTTCTTAGTGTTGACAGTCTTGAAACCATCATTAACAGTCTTAGTAGGTTGGACTGGAGGTAAAACAACTTTAGGACAATCAACCAACATATGACCAAAAATCTTACACTTATCACATCGGGGTGGTTTCCGCTCATATTCAACCTGAATCTTCTCAATAGTAGATCCCGTACCATCAAGTAAGGGTATCTCAACAGTTAGGCTGTCCCGAAGTACCTCATCCGACTTCACATCAATCATACACCTAGCAAAACTACTGCGGCCCCATGATTCCTTGCACATCTGGCTAGTATAAGCATCTAACATTTTGGGCGTACCAATCAATGTGGCAAGAAGACTAAGACCATCATCAGAAAACATAGCAAGAGGAACATCATGGAGTTTAACCCACACCGGGATGTTGGTCAAATCCTCTTTGAGTAAATTGGTGTTCAAGGTCCATGGTTTAAGAATAATTGAAACATTTCTAATCAACCAAGGACCGTTTTCAAGGACATCCTCAACACCTTTCTTCGAGTTAAACTTAAAGAAGAAAAACCCCTTTGCATTCATCATAACCTTCTGTATATCATACTTAGCCCACGTATTACGTACATAGTAATCAACAACAGGAAAAGCAAGACGTTGGCCAAGGAAATATCCGTAAAGAGTATTATCATACCTAGTGTTCACCTCTTCAACCACTTTCATAGGGACCGAAAGATCGACACCATTTGATTTTTTGCTACATTCCAGCCTACGAAAGTTTGAAGTGTGTTTCTTAGGTTCATTAGAAGTAGCACCAGCATATGACTTAGAACCTTTCTTCGTAGCCTCCACACCAACCTTATCATCCCCATGTGACTTCGTTTCAACCTTATTAGAACCATGAGATTGGTTGGCATCCCCATTTGATCCATGTTATCCCTTTGGATCATTAACAAAAGAATCAAGTGAAACCGGCTTCACTTGTTTACTCTTGTCCACAACCGTACATAAATTAATATCACCATCATCAGCACTCCATTCACTAATAATACGACCAGACCCACGTGACTGCTGATTTGAAGTAGGAATAACAGATTGCAACTCTTGATTAGAACACCCAATATTCAAAACAGTCCCATGTGGATTTGCAGCACAATCAACAGCCCCAAGTGAATTAGATGACAACCCATCCTTATTAGAATTCGAATCATAATCATTAGCAAAATCATCAAGTGAAACCGGCTTCACTTGATCAGGGATCGAACCAGCCGTAAGACTTTTCATCTTAGCAGCTAGTTCATCAACATCGATCTGAAAATTAACACCAGCCCTATGAGCAGCAGATGCGTCCTTAGTAGCACTTTTCGAAGACAAAAAACCCTTTTGCATCCCTCACAACCAGTAACACACAAAACAAACACAAACGGACAGCCTCTAATACAACCAGTAACCATGCACAACCAATTTAAGAAAAGAAAACCCTAATTGCTGCGGAGTGTTTGTGTATGATAATATTGTAAGCGATGGAAGTCCAAATTCAACACTATTTAACGATTCTGAGAAGTATACCAATTATTAAACAAAGTATTGAATTTCTTTATCCATCGAGAGTAAACAAATCATAAATGAAGTTCTAATAGAAAGATCTAAAAAGTAAAAGAGCAAGCAATTGTTATTAGATTACACATACAACATTACACAAATTCATTTTCATTCCATAGCAAGACACATGTAAAGTTACAAAAAATCGCTTTCATTTCTTCTTTGCTTCATGTCTTGGTTCACTTTCACTTCTTCCTCTAAATCAATCCCTGCTTCTGTAACAGTTTAGCAATGGCCTTCAACCTGTGAAGTGGTTACATGCTGGGTATATTACTCAACTGATCAAACTATTCCATATTAGAAAACAAGGAATTCATTTTTCCACAGAAGCAATAAATAACATACCTCAACGTATCCGGTGAACAATATACTGCCGTCACTTTCAAGACATGAGGAATAAGAACCCATGCCTCCAGATATCGTTGAGATAGAAGAGGGCGATGATGCCCAATTGCCAACGACACCATAATCATCAACATCGCCCTAATCGTCTAAGTCATTGATATATGAAAAAACGGGCTCTTTTTCCTAAAATCTTGAAAGCAAAATGGCACAATAGTTTTCTAGGACGACTAACAATGTAACCTAACTTATCTGCCGAGAATGCGGTGCGATGCAACGATGACTGTAACATGACCAGCCCGTGGAAAAAGTATACCTAGTTACCGTATGTATTATAATGAATATCTATGATATGAAAACTTATGCGCACAAACATAGACTTTTTGCTTTTCGACAGTTTTCGTACCGATAAAATGTATGTGAATACCTATCAAAAAAGAAGAATAAATAAATAAATAAAAACAAAACCATGACGACAAACAAAAACCTTCATACATCAAATATGAAATAGAAGTAGATCTCATACCTTGATCCGAGAACAAAGTGTAGTTTTAAGACGATGATGCATTATCATATGTATAGACGATTTGATCTTTGCCTATTTGACTATCACAACAATGAAACGTTAAGTTCATTGTGGACCACGTTCATTGTGGATTAGGATTAGCAATGTTTGGTAATGAAAAGTGTCTTGTAAACAAAAAAATTCCGCAACTGTGCTGCAACCATTCTGCCCAGTAACAACTATCGGTCGTCCCGTGCACAAAATTCGCATGATAGCAACATCAATGGCTACATGAGAAGACAAATTCATATACAAAAAAAATGGATTCTTTTTTTTTTTTTATTTAATAGCACGCATGAACTGAAAGTTACGACCACATCTTATATACAACATATAAATTCAACACCCATTTAGAAAGTAGAAGAAACCTATTGTCACCAAAGATTCATAAATCCATAACGTTTACAGAATCCGAATTCACGAAAATAGAAAGGCCAAGTGAACCATTAGACTGCATTTACATGTATGGCCCAATAGCAGCAATTTAACACTTTCATCAAAAGAGTTCAAATTGTATGGAACCCCAGACTTGCAACGATGTATCAGAACAAATAAGAGACACCAGTCATGGTCATATTCAATAATTGCCATGACATGATACAATTATTCTGAAGCTCTTAAAAATTTCACTAAAATAATTGATATATTATAGATTTATCAACAACGCCTACATAGTCAGGAAATATTTGAACATAGAGAATATCAACTGAGTGCAACACCAACATTGCAACAACAAATCATAACAAAGGAACCTAATCCCACGAAAAAAAGCGTTGAGGCCCCCCTAATATAATCTAAAGCCAATATATATCAAATGTAAACATTATAATGAACATGCCAACAAATATAATCTCAAGTTAACACTCCAAATGCCAAAACTATATGAAGCACACTGACACTTTTTCAAAATAGTCTGCAGAGAGATTTCTGCAGTAGAACTCAATTCAACTTATAATTTTTTCAACCAATGCGATTCTTATCATTCCCGGATTAACAAAAATAAGGAAGAATCGAAATCAACAACCAATCACTTCCAAAAAAAACTCAACAATCATATACTTCTATTCATGAAAAACACTATATGAAACTACCTTCGAAGCTGCAAAATTACAATAGACTTTCTACCGTGTTTAAATACACACACAACACAAATAAACAAATGAATCATTTCTATCAATTGCTATATCATTCTATTTCATGTTACTCTACACATGTTTTGGAGATTTTGCATGTCACCTTTAAATTTCACACGTGTTTAAACTAATATTGTTATAAAACCAGCATTTAAAACCACAAATCAGACTTTAAAGGATATCAGGACACACATATTCTGCATCGTAAAAAAAATAAGGGTTGTACCATTTACGAAAATAGCAATTATTTTCACAGCTTACAATTTACATACAACATATAAAAATAGTTCACGTGACTACATATTAAACTTTAAAAAATATTATGAACCACGTAAGACTACACACAATAAGAAATGTATAAACTAAGTACTCGTCACCACACATCAGACTATAAAAGAAACCACATACCTTATACATAACCTAGCAAATGCATTTCAAAAATTGTACCTGTCCTGCAGCTACCCCCGATGGTGAAAACTTTTGGTCACGACATGCATGGAATCCGAATGATAACAACATCAGCGGCAAGTTGAAAACATGAAATCAGATATAAGAGCATATTCTAAATGAGCCTTGGAATTCTAAAGACGATCAAGAAAGTACATCAAAAGACATTAAGTACAAGGGATAATGAAATGGGATAATTCCAAAAATAACCAAGTTGCTCAATCGATGAGCTTTTTTGACCTTGGATTTGAAAATTCTCGTTTTGACCAAGGTGGCCCGGTTGCCCAAAACGTGTCGCCCCATGGGACGCCAAGTGTCCCAAGTTGCCTAAATTTGTCTGAGTTGCCCAAAATTTGTCGTGAGTTGCCAAACAGTTTGCCACTTGGCGCCTCATGGGGGTGACACCTTTAGGGCAACCGGGTCACCTTGGTCAAAACGAGAATTTTCAAATCGAAGGTCAAAAAAGCCCATCGATTGAGCAACTTGGTCATTTTTGGAATTATCCCTAATAAAAATTTTGTATTGTTTCAACTTCTAAAACAAAAGCTTACTTTCCATTTCTAGCCAGGGTACAAATCAGTTTGAGTGTACAAACCACAAATATAGTTTATGCCATCCGGTTTCTCCAACACCAAAATCACCACTCACAAAGTACCCGACTATCAAAATCAACCATGCGCTATCCAAATTAGACCTGCAAGTGTTAGCATTGTATTTTTATATTATGGCTTCTAATCATTCCGGATTAGGACCCGAACATAACAGAAAGACTTCTGGACATATCAGTTCAGGACTCGTACCTAATGGAGCTCAGTCAACTACACCAGATAAACCGACAAGTCAAGAACTGGAAAACTTCTTCGAGTTCATGTTTGATGAATATTATGGTGGAAATTCGACAAATGCATCTAAACAACATTCCGCTGCACCCGCTCAACATCAACAACCACCACCACCACAAACACAAGATGCATCAACAACCGTCGAAACTCAAGCACCAACTCCCTCAACATCATCATCAACATCTACTCCAGCATATCCAGTGATTGAAATTGTTCTACCAAGAGTTGATGAGCAAAACCAAAATTCAACTTTTCAAGGAGAATCTTCACAACAAAATGCTACGTTAGACGAAGAAGAAGAAGTTTTTGAAAACCCGTTTGCTTCTGAATCTGAATCATCTTCTTCGAGGTTACATGAACCATCTAATACGCATATGTTGAATTCAAGGTACCCTTCTATACTCAAATGGACTAAAGACCATCCAATCGAACATGTCATTGGTGAACCATCCAGGCCAGTTCAGACGAGGAGACAGCTTGCCACCGATCTCGAATTATGTATCTACATCTGTGCTTTAAGTTTGAAAGAACCTAAGAACATTCGAGAGGCAATGGCAGAATACCCGTGGATTGAAGCGATGCAGGATGAAATTCTTTCATACAATTTACACGATAGTTGGGAACTTGTACCTCGACCACTTGAGAAACGTGTTTTTGATCTTAAATGGTTGTGGAAGAACAAATTGGATGAAGAAATGACTGTAATCCGCAACAAAGCTCGTCTTGTGGCTAAAGGATATCCGCAAGAAGAAGGGATAGATTTCGAAGAATCATTCGCGCCCGTTGCTAGACTTGAAGCAGTCAGGATTTTCTTAGCTTATGCCGCTCACAAAAACATCACCGTCTATCAGATGGACATTAAGACTGCGTTCTTGAATGGAACTTTGAAAGAGGAAGTGTATGTGACGCAGCCAGAGGGATTCGTCGACAAAGAACATCCAGACTACGTCTACAGGCTTAAGAAAGCCATTTATGGTTTGAAACAGGCTCCAAGGGCGTGGTATGACGAACTGTCTTCTTTCTTGCTGAAAAACAATTTCACCACAGGAACGGTTGATAAAACTTTGTTTACTAAAAAACACAAAGATGACATCTTAATTGTTCAAATTTATGTCGATGACATCATCTTTGGATCAACCAATCCTAATCTTTCAAAACAATTTGAAAATCTCATGAAAAGCAAATTTGAAATGTCCATGATGGGGGAACTAAAATTCTTTCTTGGTTTACAAGTACATCAGTCCCCTAGTGGTATTTTTATCAATCAAGCTAAATATACAATTGAGATTTTAAAGAAACATGGCATGGAAGATTGTGACTCTGTTGGTACTCCAATGGTCACTTCACCGAAAATTGGTGCTGATTTATTCGGGAAACCCATAGATCCGAAGAAATATCGGAGTATGATTGGTTCTCTCATGTACTTAACTGCTAGTCGACCAGATATTCAATTTGCTGTTTGTCTCTTAGCACGGTTTCAGGCAAAGCCTACCGAACTTCACCTCAAAGAGGTTAAACGGATCTTTCGGTATCTTCGAAGAACCATTAACATGGGACTTTGGTATCCGAAGGATTCGGGGTTTAATCTAACAGCATTTTCAGATGCCGACCATGCAGGTGATCAAGTTACAGCAAAAAGTACATCAGGCGGAGCACAATTTTTGGGTGAAAAACTGGTCAGCTGGTCGTCTAAGAAACAGGATTGCACCGCACTGTCAACCGCGGAAGCCGAGTATGTGTCTCTATTTGCGTGTTGTGCCCAAGTTCTATGGATGCGGACACAGCTCACAGATTATGGTTTTCATTTCGACCGCATTCCTATGTATTGTGACTCGAAAAGTGCCATAGCCATCTCGTGCAACCCCGTACATCATTCTAAGACGAAGCATATTAGAGTCCGCTACCACTTCATAAAAGAGCATGTAGAAGAGGGTACTGTTGAAATTCATTTCGTTAAGACCGATTACCAACTTGCCGATCTATTTACTAAAGCCCTTCCAAAAGAAAGGTTTGACGAATTAGTTCGACGAATTGGCATGCGAAGCCTAACCCCTGAGGAGTTAGAACGTCTTCTCGAATCTTCTTAAAAAACATTTTCAAAACCGCTTCGCTGTAAATATTTTTGAAAAAAACAAAATACAAAATTTGAAAAACCAACAAAAACAAAACAAAAATAGAAAATTTTCAAAAACTCAAAAACAATATAAAATCAAAAAATCCAAAAATATTCTTCTCATGACATGTCTCTCGTATAATCGATATTATGTACGTTTCTAGAAATGCCATTCAACAATGACACGGATATGTACATATGCTTGAGCGAGAGTTCAGTTAAATGTTTTCTAAAACATGTCGTTTCTCTAAATTTTTCTTCACAATAGCTTTCGTATACTTCAGTACGAAACCCGGGCTTCAAAAGAAAGGAAAGTGCTTAATTAAAAACAAAGGTTTCAAAAAACTTTTTAAGCACTTAGCCTCAAATCAAAATGACTTGTGTACATTTCTGTACATAACTCGTATTTCAAAGAAAAAACTCCCTCTAAAACCTTTAAAATTGATTTTAAACTTTATATTTAAACAATATGCTTTCTTTAAGGGGGAGTATAAAAAGAAAAAGAAAATGTTCCAAACTTCATGCGAAAAAGTCTGTCTATCTCTCCAAATGCTTTGTATTTAATCAATTGATTGAAAAAATATCATGATATGCTATTTTTGAGGGGGAGAAGACGTGATTAAATGTGAT
>LBNU01012851.1:81845-97048 GCA_014162995.1 Artemisia annua | reverse complement strand
CTTTTATTCAAATACTCACGATACGGAAATACAAACACAAACAATACGGAAATACAAATACTCACGATACGGAAGTACAAACACAAACGATACGGAAGTACAAATACACACGATACGGAAATAAAAAGCCGTTACTCCCTATATCTGTTCCATATGGGGCTGTTTCTCAAAATGAACCACGCGTGAATATATTTGAAGCCTTGCCCACCAAAGCGTTCTTTGAAAATGTTCATTGCATTGTGAAGACGATCATTGACCTCAATTGTACGCTGCAAATTCAAGTAAATAACATTGAATTTTTGACATTCACAGGTAAGTCTTGCTCACTTACCCGATATCTGGTGTTTGTTACGAAAAGGACCATCAAATTGGTTGTTGAACCTTTTTGTAACCTCATTCCAAAAAGTAGATTCGCCATGGTATTCGTGAACGATTAGCCACATGTCGGCTAGCAAGTTTTCTTCTTCAACAGACCAACGATTAGCCATTGTAAATTTGTTTAGAAAGTGAAGTGTGTGCAAAATAGTATGTTATGGTATGCTTTATATAGGGGTGTTTAGAAATTCAAATTTTCAAAAAATGAGCGGGATATGTGTAAATTTCAAATTCAAAAAAAAACAGGCGGATAAACATTTAAAATTCAAATTCAAAAAAACGTGTGGGTAAACCTTTAAAATTCAAATTAAAAAAAACGTGTGGATAAATCTTTGAAATTCAAGTTCAAAAAACGGGCGGATAAGTGTTTAAAATTCAAATTAAAAAAATAGAGCGGTTAATATTTAAATTTCAAATTCAAAAAAACGGTCCTATAAATAGCCATTCACAGAGGTACACAATACACCAACAATTCACACACAAATTATACAGAAGTCACAAACAATTCATACGAAACAATGTCACACAACAATTCACCAGATAACAAGTCAGTTTACAACACCCCACCCGAAGATTTGTTTCCCGTATTCCATATGACAATCCACCACAAGATCTGTTTCCTGTATTCCCATATGACAATCCACCACAAAACACTCCACCGAAAATTCTATTTCCACCGGTAAACAATCCACCACAAAACCAACCCAATGCATTTGGGTTGACTGATGAAGAACTCTTCGAGCAAGATATGCAAGTCTTGTTACAGGTTCAAGCAGAGGAAGAACGTCAGGCAAGAGCTCGTGAGGCGCGAGCAAAAGCTAAACAGGATCGGAAAAACCGTCGAGCAGAATGGCGATGGGTATGGGATTAAACCGTGTGCCATCGAGTGAGGACGATTCGAGTAACGACAATTCGAGTGACGAGGTCTATGGCACAGACTGAATCATTTTCTTGATTCGTATTTTACTTTAATCGTAGGTTAATCGTACGTTGTTTAATGTATTTCAATTCCATCTTTTATGTATGTTAATTCATGTTTTAAATTTAATGTGTGTTTTAAGTTTAAGTATTAATATAAGTTGTGTTTTATAAATGTTGTTTTAGTTATTAAATGAAATATTAGTTTTAGTTTTAGTTTAGGGTTGAATTTGAAAATAGTTGAGTTAAAGCTGAGTTATGATTGGAGGTGTTATTTTGTGAGTTAAGGTGAAAGTGTTAAAGCTGATGTGGCGCTGACGTGGCACTGTGTTAAAGTTTAACCTGAGTTATGGATGGGAGTGCTCTAATGTCTTATTTTACAATTTAACGTCATGTCCATTGTAGCTCAACCGTTAATCATGATCAAAGTCGTATTTAAGGGTGTGCAAAGTCTACAATCACACAATGCTCAAAGTTTTAGAGGTCTAAGTATATATATCTCTTTATATATTTTAGGGTCTCAAAATGTTAACGATATATGAAATTATATTCTAAACATTTGTTAAATTCATTTTCAAGTGGTAGAAAGTCACGAAAAACTCATAAAAAATTAAAACTATGGTTACATTATATATTTATCGTCTTTTATAGATATCATATAAGCATTTGCACAAGGCCTCGGCTAACTCAATTACGGCCCTGATCACGACAATATGGTTAAAGCATGCTTAAACTTTGTGGTTCAACTAACCAAGTAGATCATTCGGAGGTATAGAAAATAAGATTTGGTTGAATGCGAAACCATCTAGAAAAGATACCTTTGAAGAAGCCATGAGTTAACGTTTTTCAAACTCTTAAATTCTACTTAAAGATAAGAATGTATTGAGTATTTATTTCCAGCTCTAGTTGGAGAAGAAAAATCAGTGTTGTGGGCGAGGCGGAGCCAGAAATTAGAAATAATTGGGCAGAATTTTTTTTGTTCAAACTAACAAAGTTATATAACTAAGTATTTAAATGGTAGGTACTAGTCTTTTTTATATAATAAAACAAAACCTTAAGTGGGGATTTTCGTATTTCAAAAAAAAAGATTATTTCTTTATTAGTCAATATTTTAATTATTATTTTTTAATTTATAAATTTATAAATTCGTTTTGTAGATATAATACACAAGTAGAAGATAAATACCAAGAATATAGATAAGATGCAACTAACAATAGGATCAAACTTTCTAAATGATTAATTTTAATAATAAAAAACTATAATTAAAAATCATAAATCAAACAAAACAAAGATTCAATTATTTGCTTTTTAATAAATAAAAATATATCATTAAAAAAAAACGCGTGTGCACGGGTATTATAACTAGTGATCACATACGCTAAGTTGCAAACTTAAAACTTTCATGAAAAAATAAATAAATAAAAAATAATAAAATTTTTTTTGACAATTAATAAAAACATATATATGAAAACGTTGAGATAAACCATAAACAAAGGGAACATGGATGAAGTATTCAAGATTCTTTCTGAAATGGCTAAAGACGGACTTCTTCCAAATAGAGGGAGGACTACTTATGCTCAATGCAGGGCCGGATTTGAGCATGTGCGGGGTGCTCGACCGCACAGGGCCTCCAAAATTTCAGGGGCCTCAAGATTTGAATGGCAGTAGTGTTTTAATTGGGTTTTTACTCGTAAAATTGATGAAAATGCATTCTAAAACCTAAGATTCAATGATTTTGATCGTACCTAAGTTAAAATCGAATGGTTTTAAGCTATTTTAAAGAGGATGGCAAAAAAACTGGTTATGGAGGTTTATACGGCTAAGGAAGATGACAACTTTATACAGTTTTCACTTTGCACCTTAACGTTTTTAGGCTTTGCACTTTTACCCTAATAATTGAGTTTTGTTTCTAAATAAGTATAAATGAGTTTAAGAATTTAACATTTTCAACAACCAAAGTTTAGAATTGATCCAATTTGTTTCATAGATAATATATTTTTATGTTCGCTATAAAAAAAAGTTCAAAAGGTGCTCAAATTCTATCAACGGAATACATATAAACTTGTTAAACACCTATTTTAGTGCTTCATGGTATTTCACAATTATTTCATTTTTAGTTTATATTTGTATAATCATTCGTGTTGCTTAAGGGGCCTAAATTCAATTATGGCACAGGGCCCCCAAAATTTACGGGACGGCCCTGGCTCAATGATCATGGTTAAGGTGTGATCTTTAATGCACTTAATGTCATAATTTTTTCTTCGTTAGATCTTCAACTTGCCAATGTGTGTGAATATAAATTGTAATTCATTCTTTTTTAGTTATAACATATAAAATTTTGATCTTACTACCCTACATATAGATATTTCATATTTGCATAAACACTCGAGTATTTAGATTATGTAGTACAAATTTAGTCAAAAAACCATGTAGCTTGGTCTAGACCTTGAAGTTTCCAACCCATATACAATTTGGGTGTTTGTTTAGTTATCCTATTTTATATGAATTAGGTGTGTAAATATGGGTGTTCCTTTGAGTTATTAGGTTTTATATAAAATTGAAGTAATTTGTTTAAATTGCTTTCGTGAAGTTATTCTTGACTTTTACTACCAATTTGTAACTTTGTTCTAGGATCGTGACTATGTTTGGCCTTTCTCATTAGAGTAGTGTGTAAACTTGTAGTCCTTGTAGTTAACTGAGAAAAGCTAACTCAAGCTTGGAAATTTCAATTCAGATAGGTTTGAATTATATGGTCATAATCTGCTTGTGTAGACGTGTGCTTGCATACTATCCATTTGGGCATTGTTCTGATTTAACTTTCTGAATCATGGCCTTGAAGACGTTTTCTAGTGATATCTAACTTCGGTGTTTGTTAAGTCATTTAGTTTTTTTTATAAATAGAACCATGTTTTTGGAATTGCTTTCTACTTATGTAGAGATATGTTNAAGATGACAACTTTATACAGTTTTCACTTTGCACCTTAACGTTTTTAGGCTTTGCACTTTTACCCTAATAATTGAGTTTTGTTTCTAAATAAGTATAAATGAGTTTAAGAATTTAACATTTTCAACAACCAAAGTTTAGAATTGATCCAATTTGTTTCATAGATAATATATTTTTATGTTCGCTATAAAAAAAAGTTCAAAAGGTGCTCAAATTCTATCAACGGAATACATATAAACTTGTTAAACACCTATTTTAGTGCTTCATGGTATTTCACAATTATTTCATTTTTAGTTTATATTTGTATAATCATTCGTGTTGCTTAAGGGGCCTAAATTCAATTATGGCACAGGGCCCCCAAAATTTACGGGACGGCCCTGGCTCAATGATCATGGTTAAGGTGTGATCTTTAATGCACTTAATGTCATAATTTTTTCTTCGTTAGATCTTCAACTTGCCAATGTGTGTGAATATAAATTGTAATTCATTCTTTTTTAGTTATAACATATAAAATTTTGATCTTACTACCCTACATATAGATATTTCATATTTGCATAAACACTCGAGTATTTAGATTATGTAGTACAAATTTAGTCAAAAAACCATGTAGCTTGGTCTAGACCTTGAAGTTTCCAACCCATATACAATTTGGGTGTTTGTTTAGTTATCCTATTTTATATGAATTAGGTGTGTAAATATGGGTGTTCCTTTGAGTTATTAGGTTTTATATAAAATTGAAGTAATTTGTTTAAATTGCTTTCGTGAAGTTATTCTTGACTTTTACTACCAATTTGTAACTTTGTTCTAGGATCGTGACTATGTTTGGCCTTTCTCATTAGAGTAGTGTGTAAACTTGTAGTCCTTGTAGTTAACTGAGAAAAGCTAACTCAAGCTTGGAAATTTCAATTCAGATAGGTTTGAATTATATGGTCATAATCTGCTTGTGTAGACGTGTGCTTGCATACTATCCATTTGGGCATTGTTCTGATTTAACTTTCTGAATCATGGCCTTGAAGACGTTTTCTAGTGATATCTAACTTCGGTGTTTGTTAAGTCATTTAGTTTTTTTTATAAATAGAACCATGTTTTTGGAATTGCTTTCTACTTATGTAGAGATATGTTTAGTTTTAGGCACGGGGCTTCATGGCTCATTTCTTTTGCCCTTACTAGTCTTTAATAACCCCTTGAGACCCGCTTGAACTGGTCACTGTTGTTATTTTGACTACTTTGTAACTTAAATGGGTGAAGTTTTGTAACTTAAAGTTAAAATCAATTTTATATGAATGAGTTTACCCTCCATCAAGGATCCAGGAAATTTGTCAAGTTTTTGGTTTTAAAGTTATACTATCATGTAGACCAAAAGAAGATTCTGAGTTATATGCAGCTTGGGTGTTTGTCAAGTTATTCTGTAGTATATGGATATTAGTAATCTGTTCAAATCGCTTGTGTGATTATTATATAAAGCTGTGTTGAAGATATAAGCTGAGGGCTTATATTGTAATATTGCATATCTTGTTTTCTTTGTATTTTTGTCTATGCAGGATAAATAAGAGGTTAAGGGACTGAATATGCACACTATTGAAGTTCAAGGTTTGAAGCTGGACAAAGACTATCAAGATTCAAGTCAAGGGCTATATATTGATTCATTCTCTCATATCTGCGTTTAGATCTAGGGTTTACTGTATGTGTTCTCTTCACACAGTTACATCGAATTAGTTGTTAGTAGTTTCTTGTTTTGTAAACTCTCTTTTCTTTTGTATTGTAAAACTAATAATGATTCAACCATAAGGGGTGGTTGGTTGGGTTGAATCGTAATAAAATCATTTTGATTTCAAGTGGTTTCTGGTAATTAGATCAATCTTTGTATAATTTTAACATGGTATCAGAGCCAGGTTGCTTTGCTACAAAGTTTTGATCTAAAAAATTGGTTTTCTAAAATTAGGGTTTCGATTAATTTGGGTGTTTTTTGATTACTGGTCAGATCTTACTAGATCTTAGTGATATTCGATCAATTATTGTTCGAATCGGTTATTTTGGGTGTCAATTGAAGGTCAATTGATTGTTTTCGATTTTTAGGGTTTCCTAAAAATTGGGGTTTTTTTATCTGAGTTCGTGGTTGTGATTAACTTATTGTTAATCGGTTGTGTTTTGAGTCAAGATTGTTTAGATCTTGTTTGTATAATTGTGTCTTCAAAATTAGGGTTTTCTGTATCAAACCCTAATTCAGGAATTGGGTTTTTTTTCTTGTTCTTGTTATAATTGATTCTATTTTTCCTTTTGTTTGTATAAAAGGAGTATATTATTGAATTCTCATTTTCTTTTCTTGTTGATTTCAGATACTTTGATTCTGAATTTCCGCTGCTTGTTGTGATTTGGTTTATTGATCTTCTTGATCAATTTTGCTGGAGTTGCATGCTCTGTAATACCACTCACACCCTCTTTTAGGTTTTTTTCTTAGGTTTTTTAGAAATTGCATGTGGGGGTGTGTAGGTTCAAGGGATTTTTGGTGTTGATTGATTGATTGGTTGGAGATTATTTGTGTTTGCTGGTGTTATAAGGTGTATCTGTTTTTTTTCCTGTTCTAGTTTTTCTTTATGGCTGGGAAAGGTGGTGCTGATGAACATGGTGGTTCAGGGGGTTCAAGTGAAAAACTTGACCAGTTTGACCCTATGTTCTAGCATAGTAGTGACACTAGTGGGATTCCATTAATAAGTTTTAAATTGGAAGGGTCTGAAAATTATAAAGTGTGGTCTGCTGCTATTAAATTAGCAATTCATACTAAAAATAAACTTGGTTTCATAAATGGTAATATACCTAGACCCACTGATGCTGGTTTTATGCAAGAACAGTGGGATAGATGTAACTCTGTGGTTCTTTCTTGGATTCTTGGTTGTGTTTCTCAGGATGTGTTTTTGGGACAAATTTTTTCTAATAATGCTAAAACTGTGTGGGATGAATTGGCTGAAACTTATAATAAGATTGATGGTTCTATAATTTTTAACATGCATTATAAGATTCACTCATTTACTCAATCTAGCATTCCTTTGTCTGAGTACTATCTGAAGTTTAATGCATTATGGAGGCAATATGACTCCCTTGTGGATTTGCCTGAATGCACTTGTGATGGTTCAGAGAAACTCTTGAAACATAATCAACTCATCAAGTTAATGCAGTTTCTTATGGGTCTGGATGAGGTATATGCTCCAATCAGGAGTATTATTCTCACCACTGACCTAATACCTGATGTTAAGAGTGCTTTTGCTACTCTTTCTAAAGATGAGTCTCATAGGAGTACTCCATCTCAGTCAGGTGCTAAGTCTGATAACTCTGCTTTTGCATCTAAACCTAATCAAAGATTTAATGANTAAAACTTATAATAAGATTGATGGTTCTATAATTTTTAACATGCATTATAAGATTCACTCATTTACTCAATCTGGCATTCCTTTGTCTGAGTACTATCTCAAGTTTAATGCATTATGGAGGCAATATGACTCCCTTGTGGATTTGCCTGAATGCACTTGTGATGGTTCAGAGAAACTCTTGAAACATAATCAACTCATCAAGTTGATGCAGTTTCTTATGGGTCTGGATGAGGTATATGCTCCAATCAGGAGTATTATTCTCACCACTGACCCTATACCTGATGTTAAGAGTGCTTTTGCTACTCTTTCTAAAGATGAGTCTCATAGGAGTACTCCATCTCAGTCAGGTGCTAAGTCTGATAACTCTGCATTTGCATCTAAACCTAATCAAAGATTTAATGATTGGTCTGTGAACAAAAGTACTAATAATAATAACTCTCAGCCTAGAAGGTTAAATAGGCCTAACTTGGTCTGCACTCATTGTAAAAGAAATGGACATACTGCTGATAGATGTTTTGAACTTGCTGGCTATCCTTCTTCTTTTCAAAAGAAAAATGGTACTAATCAAAGCAATGCTAGTAGCAATTCTGTTTCAGGACATAAGGATAGGCCCACTGGTTCATCTAATTCCTTTACAGATGACCAGTATCAAAGGCTTATGGCTTTGATCAGTGATAAATCTGGATGCAGTGGTATGCCTGCAAACATTGCAGGTATTAGCTGTGTTATTAGCTTTAATCATTCTAAGTTTTTTAATCATAATACCAACATAAGCTCTTATAAAATGTACATTGGTTGGGTCATTGACTCTGGTGCAAGTCAACACATGACTTACACTGTGTTAAACATGTTTAATGTGATTGATGTATCCAACCTAAATATGACTGTTGGTCATCCTAATGGTACTAAAGCTAAAGTTACACATATTGGTAGTTTAAAGTTAACTGATAAGTTGACTATTCAGGATGTCTTGGTTGTACCTGGATATCAAGTCAGCTTGTTGTCAGTTCACAAGCTTAATAAGAACAATAAATGTAGAGTCATTTTTGATGAAGATGTTTGTATTCTTCAGGACTCTGTTCTAAGGACCCAGATGGGGACTGGTAATCAAAGTAATGGATTGTACTTTCTTAATACAGGTATTAATCTGGATAAAAGAGTTCTGAAAAAGAAAATTATGAGTTTCATTTTCAAAATACAAATGGTCAAAACTTTTTTAACTCTGGCTTTGAATCATCAAATGAACCCTATGATGATAAGAGAGAGAAAGAATCTGTTAATGAACCTGAGAAACAGATTCCTAAATATAGTGAAGGCATACACCAACCTTCACATGGAGGCTCTTCTGATGATGTCTCTCAGGATGAGGTGGTGCATCCTGACATCACAGTTGATGTCAACAGTGGAGGTGAGGAGAATGCAACACTTGAAGAAAAAGATAATTTATCTGAGGGTGATGATGACTATTATCAAGAATTTAATGAAATGTTTCATGATGTTGTAGTTACTCCTGTTGTGACTCCAGACAGACAAGCAAACATGAAAACTTATACTAGAAAGTCTAGTAGGAAAACTAGTCAACCTATTAAATTAAGTGATTATGTTTTGGATAACAAAGTTAAGTATGGTATTGATAAAACTGTGAATTATAGCAATCTTAGCAGAGAAAATTTTGTGTTTTCTACTAATCTCAATAAGATTGTTGAACCAAAAACTTTTAGTGAAGCTGCTAAAAATCCTAAGTGGATTGATGCTATGAATCTTGAAGTAGAAGCTTTAAACAGAAATAACACTTATGAAATTGTTGAACTCCCTGCTGGGAGAAGAGCAATTGGTAGTAAGTGGGTATGGAAAATAAAATATAATTCTGATGGAAGTGTGGAAAGATATAAAGCCAGGCTTGTAGCCAAAGGCTATAATCAAAAAGAGGGAATAGATTATGAGGAAACTTTTTCACCTGTTGTCAAAATTGTGACAGTAAGAATTATCATAAGTATTGCTGTTCAAAATAGCTGGCCTTTATATCAACTTGATATTAATAATGCTTTTTTGTATGGTGAACTTGATGAGGATGTTTACATGCAATTACCAGAAGGTTACTTTGATAAAAATGACAAAAGGGTTTGCAAGTTAAATAAGTCTTTATATGGATTAAAACAGGCTCCTAGAAAGTGGAATGAGAAACTTGTTTCTGTTCTTAAAGAAAATGGTTTTATCCAAAGTAAAAGTGATTTTTCTTTATTCACTAAATCTGACAAAGATGTGTTTCTGGTATTGTTGGTTTATGTGGATGATATTGTTATAACAGGAAATAATGTATCTGAAATTGAGAAAGTCAAAGATTTTTTAAGAACTAAATTTCTTATTAAAGATTTGGGAAAGTTGAAATATTTTCTAGGCATTGAAGTGTTAGAAGATAACACTGGTGTTTGTCTTACTCAAAGAAAGTATTGTTTAGAGTTGCTTGCAGAATTTGGTATGCTTGCTTGTAAACCAAGTAAGACACCTATTGAATCTGTAAATGTTTCTGAGAAAAATAAACAAAAAGGGTGTATTAAAGATGAACCTTTACTTGGTGTGAATAACTATCAAAAGCTTGTTGGGAAACTTATTTACTTAACTTTGACTAGACCTGACTTATCTTATGCAGTTCATTGCTTAAGTCAAGTTATGCATAGTCCAAAGCAATCTCATTTAAAACTTGCTTTTAAAGTACTGAGATATCTTAAAGAAGCACCTGGTAAAGGAATATCTTTTAAGAAAAGTGATACTTGCAATATGAAAGTATTTGTTGATTCAGACTGGGCTAAGTGTAAAATTACTAGAAAGTCTGTTACTGGTTTTGCTGTGTTTCTAGGAGATAATCTTGTATCTTGGAAAAGTAAGAAACAGTCTGTGTTGGCTAGGTCTTCTGCTGAGGCAGAATTCAGAGCTATGTGTAATGTGACTTGTGAGATTATGTGGATTTTAAAAGTCTGCAAAGATCTTGAATTAAAAGTTAATACACCTGTTGAAATGTTTTGTGATAATAGCAGTGCTATACAAATTGCTGCTAATCCAGTTTTGCATGAAAGATCTAAACATTTTGAGATTGACTTGTTCTTTATCAGAGAAAAGATCTCTGATGGTGTTATCAAAACTATTAAAGTCAAGTCTGAGAATAATGTGGCTGATATTTTCACAAAAGGCTTGAGTGTGATTGAGCACAGAAAGTTCTGTGATATGTTGAAGCTGAGGGATTTTTATAAGCCCTAAGCTTAAGGGGGAATGTTGAAAATATAAGCTGAGGGCTTATATTGTAATATTGCATATCTTGTTTTCTTTGTATTTTTGTCTATGCAGGATAAATAAGAGGTTAAGGGACTGAAGATGCACACTATTGAAGTTCAAGGTTGGAAGCTGGACAAAGACTATCAAGATTCAAGTCAAGGACTATATATTGATTCATTCTCTCTTATCTGCAAATATATCTAGGGTTTACTGTGTGTTCTCTTCACACAGTTACATCGAATTAGTTGTCAGTAGTTTCTTGCTTTGTAAACTCTCTTTTCTTTTGTATTGTAAAACTAATAATGATTCAACCATAAGGGGTGGTTGGTTGGGTTGAATCGTAATAAAATCATTTTGGTTTCAAGTGGTTTCTGGTAATTAGATCAATCTTTGTATAATTTTAACACTCCTAGGTGTTTGAGCCTTATATTGGCCATTTATAACTCGTCAAAGATAGAAGGCTATCAATGGAGATTAACTCTCCAACTAAAGAGTGGGATAATGTAGCTATTATGATATTGGGGCATGAATAGATAGTGATTGGGGTGGAAGGGGGGTTGAGGTTTGGTATGGGTGTTGGAGCTTAATATGTCGATAAAGGTTTTGTGTTTCTAGTGAGTGGTTTGAGTGGTAGTTGGTCATAGTGGTGGTATAGTACTTTGGTTGGTGATAGGTTGTCTGGGAGGGGTAGGTAAGTTCTGTTGAGGGTGTTTGGTGTTAGAATGACCTCGATGGTATCATGCAATGTTTACGTTTAAGGGAATTGAGTTGAAGTGATTGAGTTGAGAGTGGTTTCGAAGGTTTTTTGGTTGGTGATGCCAAGAAAACGGACAAAGCCAAAGGCTTTCCCGGTGATTGTGGGTTTCTCGGCCATGTAGACGTCAATAACCTTTCCATATCTTGCAAAAGTTTTCCGAAGAGTTGATCATTGATACCCATTGGAAAGTTGGTGAAGAAGTAAGCTGTAGTGGTAAGTGGGATGCCCTCTTTTTTGTTGGTTTTCCGGTGGACAGTAGTCCATCCTTCAACATTGGTGGTATTGTTCTTGGTGGCAGGGTGTGGTGGTTTGGGGTGACGATGAGGGACGTTGTTGTTGGAGGGGTAGGGTAGTTGAGGGTGACAGTTTGCGAGTTGGGTTTATCTCACCATTGACCTTAGGGAGAAAAAGTCAATAGGTTAACTTAGCTTTCACAGTTTAATGAGAAGCCTTAGTCACTTAAATCCTAGTTATACCACGTGAGAACATTTTTATTACGCCATGAAAATTCAATGTATACCTTCTGAAACTTTGAGCACCAAATGATACACGTTTGAAGTTTTGGACAATGAAGTAACATATGTACCTACTCGAAAGGGTCAACAATCATGTACCGTACAAATCTCGGCAATATAAATTCCGCATGAAATATTTGTATACGAACATTCTATGTCTGTTGCAAACATTTGTACACCAATCGTTTTCCATCTTTTTTTCCGGACATACAAGTGCAAGTATATGAACAAAGGCATTACATAAGAAACTATTCACAAAGGTCGAATTGTAAAAACTCTGTAGGCCATAGTTATTTTGCTTCTCTGTAATGGCTCTATGCTTTGTATAGATGGGAAGGAATCCAAAAACAAAACTTTGAGGTGCTTGTAAGGGTTTTGTTTGTACCTGGCTTGTTATATGTTAATCACCCGTATTACTAGGATCACGATTGTTGAAGTCTAAAATTTAGTTCTTGAGCACTTCTTGCTGTTAAACCACCCCGCCTACAAGTAAAAAGAATCCACATAAAGTGCTATTTTTTTTTTCCTTACACTTTTCTAAATTTCTTATATTTTCCTATTGTTTAAAATGGAAATAGTTAGAAACATGTTTACCGTATAACATGTGGGAGAATTCTGAGTAACTTTTGAAGATGGACATGGCATTGATTGCAGGATTCTAGTCTGTCATCAAGTTTTCATAGGATCATAAGTAAGAATAAATCAATTATTTTTATTTTATTACAGATCAGGAAGCCGTACCTTTTCTCTGCATTAAGATCAACACCTACAGCTGGAGGTGCTGAGGCCGTCGAAGTAATAACAGACCCAAAGGCAACAACCAGCTTCAATAACATTTCCAGTGACACATTTATATGCCTGTATACATTTCCATATATGCATCACTACCAGGAACCAACATTTCCAGTAGTAAGAGTCTAAAATATATGTACCTCTCAGTCTCGCTATTAAGTAAACCCAAAAGTATAGGCAGCAAGCAAGAGAACAGATCTAATGTCAAAGACTCGATGTTGTTTAGCATAACACTAATTACATCTGCTTGTACCTAAATATAGAAATGAACGTAAGTTAAGAGGCTAGAGCATCGAAGGTAGAAATTTAACAGCACAAACTATCAGAATACAGAAACAAAAATGAACACTCACAGCATGATCTGGCAACTTTTGCAGCACACTAATAGCACCCATCATGTCATTGCGTTGCCAAAATTGTTTTACCACCTGAAAATTATGAGGAATACTTATCTATAAATTGAACGACACACTGACTACTAGCAAGGTACATTAGACTAACGGAAAACATGGCCAAATAAATCAGAAAGACTAACTATTGTTGTAAGATAGTAAAAATGATCAATTTGGAGCTACCTGGAGCTTTGTGAGGCGAGATCGAAGAGTGCTTAAAGACAAATCATGATCAAGCATCAAATCTTCAGCAAGATCATCATCAATCTTAGATGTCATACATCTTCCTGTTGTTTGTGGAATATCCTCCTGCCAATTAAAGTAAGTTTTTCTAAAACTTTTAACATGATAAAACAAGAAACATCCCAAGTTCCCATTTCAAATCACATTCTGACAACATTACACATATACTAAAATAACATGGTTATGACGTCAACAAGTTCATACATTCATGTTGCAGCCTACCTTCATTGTTGTCATGTAAGTGGAAGTATCGTGCCTTGATACAGTAGACACAGGTGAGGTTCTAGTTCTTTCATGTATCATGTGAGGGGGTGTTCTCGATCTCCTTGTTACCAACATTTGAGATGAATGAACTTTTTCAGGTATTACACGGCGAGAAACAACAGATCTTTGCATTGATGAGGTCTTAGCTTTCTCACCTACCATGTTAGGGGATGTTTTGGGTGTTTTTACCAGCAAAGGGGATGTATTAGCTTCCACTAATTTCTCGCGACATAAATCAGGTGATTTTACCATCTGGGATCTTTTAGCTTCAGTTACTGCACTGGAAACCACATCAGGTTTCTTATGCGTGATGGTGGACGATTTGGTGGCTTCTGATTCTGGAGAAGACACCAAATCAGGCGTCTTTGACAGTTTCCGGGATGTTTTAGCTACATATTGTGCATAAGACGCAGTGTCAGGTACCGTTACTTGCATTGGTGATGTTGTAGCTTCGGGTATTGGAGAAGAGATCACATCAATAGACTGTTGTACAGTTGTGGCAGGCACATTCTCTATGTCCGATTTATCTAAGTTGTCTCTATATTCAAATTTCTCAACCAGGCTGCGGGTCCTTCCATTCATAACAGCAACTGCAAAAAGGAAGAATGTGTATATGTTATTAAGCCACTTGATCTTCCTAAACAACACATGCATTGGTTTATTAGGAGAGTCAAGACACAATACACGTTTACAGTTTCAGTTTAAAGGACGATCAACATAGAACAGACTGTCAGAAGAATCACACCATGATATCTGAGTTCATCACATTAGTAAAAACAATTCATTTTTTTGTTATATAATGACAACTTCTCCGTCTTACACAAAGATATTTGCTATAAGCGTAAGTGGCACCACTGTTCCAACCCTTTAAGAAACATAGCCTCTTTATTGAATCAGAATCACGGACATAAAGAATTCTTTAAAGTTCCTGGCAAATACCAGATACTATTATTTAAGACAATCACAATTTAGTGATACAAAATAAATATAATGACAAAGGAAATTAGAGTCTTAAGCTATACAAAATGTTAGCAATTGGTTCTTGGAACTGTTTATTTTTTTAAGATGCTAAAAGGATAATTAAGGACACTGGTTCCACATGGAAAGAAGTGCACAGAATCAGAAGATAGTAATGCAAGAGTAAATGTAAAGAGATAAGAGAAAGAAGATGCAAACCGGAAACAATGATTTATAGTGGTTTGGCTACAAGGTCTCCTTCCTTGCCCTACTCCACTCCCCGAGTCACCTACTTGAGAGTTTTCTTCACTACTCAACAAGATCCCTTTTGGCGGAGAAAACCTTACACAACGTTGCTTACATTATTTAACGACACTAAGCTAAATGTCGGGTTCTAATAGTAGCTAGAAC
>LBNU01012851.1:47983-62630 GCA_014162995.1 Artemisia annua | reverse complement strand
TATATAGCAAAGTTTATTCACAAAATATATAACAAACATGTACTCCATCCGTCCCATAATTATTGTCCACATTTGACTTTTGTAATCTTTTGTTTTCAACTTTGACTGTAAATAATTTTCTTTGTGTTACATATTACTTGATGCAAAATATATAAACGGATTGAGTTTTAAATGTATTTTTCATTGGTATAATTTTTATCAAGTATTATATAACACAAATAAAAATATTTAAGGTCAAAGTTGCAAAATAAAGACTTTAAAAGTCAACACTGGACAATAATTATGGGACAGAGGTAATAACAATTTATACCGCTAGAAACGACTCCGCATTATATACAAAACAAATTTAATATTAATATACTTTTAAAATACGTGCTTTATAAAAATAAGTTGAAATTAGTAACAAATTAGCCCCACCGTAACACATTGGTGTCCGACACAACATTCATTCCAAAATTAAACAAGCCCAATATTGATATGATTTTGACGCACGTACCGTTTTATAAAAAATTTCAAAGTGTAATATATATAGTTTCTAAACTAGTTATAATACCCGTGCACGCACGGGATTTTTTTAGAAAAATTTAATTATATAGTATTATCGTTTAAAAACAGAAAATCTTATGTATATTTTAAAAGGTTAGAGTATCAACATGTGTGAAAGTAAGAAAAATAGTTAGCAGAAATTGTAAATATAACCGTGGCATCGACCTTTTATTTGATTCTTGAGCGTGTCTCCTTATAATGTTATTGTACCAAAGGTTCTTTGATCACATGGGTTTACACATAGATCAAATTTATTTTAAATTTTTTGTTAATTATATGGATATATAAAAATTTACCCGTGAAAATTATGATATAAGTACAACTAATAAGTATACATGAGTTTTTCATTATGTATTAACATCAATTAATATTTTGTAAAATTTTTATTGGATGAAAGATTTAACTTTGTTTAGCTGACATAGATGTTAATGTTGAGGTTGATGTTGTTGTTTAACTTTAACTATTGATATCATGTTGTACAAAATGTGCGAGTTTAGTAGCACATAATGAGCGTTGATGGAGTTAAAATGTATTCCGTAAAGTTTTTTAAAAATGTTTTTTCGGATATCCGTATATAAACTTTAAATAATAATTACATGAGTCGTTATAAGTACAATCGCGTATATTTATTTTCATATCACAGTAACTCGTACTTACCATTTAATATTTATATTACGGTTACGGGTGGCAATTCGGGTCGGGTTCGGGTTGGCGGGTTTCAGGTTGGCGGGTCAGAAAACCCCAACCCGGACCTGACCCATTTAAATAATCAGGTCAGCTATGTCAACACTAATATGTTTACACATAACCCAACCTGACCAATTTAACCTATATATATACTTAGGTTGGAGGGTTAAACAGGTTACATGAGTTTAATAGGTTAAACGGGTTTTGGGTTGACCCATGTAACCTGTTTATATATTAAAGTTGGCACATTAAATGGGTTAAATAGGTTAAATGGGTTTGTGGGCAGACCTGTTTAACCTATTTAACCCGTATAATAAAATATAAATAAATTTTAATTTAAGAAAAAATCTTAAACGGGTTAGTGGGTCGACCCGTTTAGTATATTCCCAACCCGAACCTGACCTGTTTAATAAACGGGTTAGATGGGTCGACCCAAACCCAACCCAAATCTATTTACAGTAAACCCGAACCTGCTAATTTTCGTGTCGGTTTCAGGTTGGGTTTCATGTCGGGTCAGAAATTGCCACCCCCACCGTTAATAATAATTTAACTGTATTTAATATTTAAACTCGTGTACGTATAGATTAAGCTTTTAAATAGGATAACATGAGTCTTATTTATACTTAACGTACATAGTAAAAAGATACTTTAATAGATGAAAGTTTAAAACTAATATTTATTTTAAAAGTATTTAACGCATATTAAAACTAATTCGTACATTTATAAAAGTTTGTAAGTTTAATAGATGGAAGTCTCGAACCAATACTAATACTCATGTAACTGTAAACAAAGTTCATATTATAAGTGTAAGAGATATAAAGTGTAAGGGGTTATTTGTTTATTATCTAAAGTTATAAAAAAAAACATGGACATTTATAATTTTACACTTAACTCAATATAATATATTTAAAATTCAACCACTAATGTTTTATTAATTACCTTCTCTTTTTTAAAATTTTTATTTTCATAAATTTGACACCTATATTTTTATGTGTTTTTTTCCTTAATCAAATTCTCCACCAAATTTATTAATGTTTGACCAAAATCAATTCAATTTTGACTTTTTATTGGCCAATCATATTGCTCGATTTCGCCTATGTGTCAAAATCGAGTATTCCCATTGGTCCAATTTTTTTTCCACTAAGATTGTTTTGTCAAAAAAACTCCGAAATGATGTAATTCTTTTATTATATAAAAGATAAAAGAACTTTTAAAATGCACCCTTAACTTTAAAATTATTCTAAATTTTTTTAAACTATAACGGTCATAATTAGCCCCGCCACAACACCCAAACATTATTCGTAAATAATTGTCACAAAAAAGTGTATTTTTAAATGTATTTTTCTTTAGCCAATCGTATATCTCATTGTTTTATGAAAATGATTCCATATTGTCTTACGAAAGATAAAAGCTATAGCAAAAAAAATACTATGCGGAAGTGAATATTGTTGATTTGCCTCAAATTTGCTTAAAACAGGCGCAAAGTCAAACATCGTAAAAAAATTCAAAAAAAATAGCCCCGCCGCAACGCGGGGGGCATTAGATTCCTTGTTATAGTAATATGGGTGTTATCACCATGTTTTTGGTTGTTTGGCCATTTGGATAAAGACGGATGTCTTGTGCTAGCAATGAAGCCTTTCAATGTTGGTCCCTTAATCTTTAATATAGTGTGTCTATGTTGAGCTTGAACCAAACTTTCTTAATTGAACATATTCTCGTTTATAATTTTTGAATAGTGATCGAGCATTCTAATCATCGATCAATATATATATTATTAAGTTATTTCAACTCTACACTATGATAATCTTCTAATTTCTTTTTTGACAAACTATGAAGCTCGAACTCGTCTCACTGTCTTGGTTGAGCTGAGTTTGTCATGTCAACTCAAAGATTTATTTGTATGTTTAGGTGTCAACTCGAATGGTTTTCAGTGCACATGGTTATATAAGTATTCTTGTTCGTGTACGTTGTGGCTGCCCATATACACAACTATTTAAAAATATATATATATATATATATATATATATATATATATATATATTTTTAAATAGTTGTGTATATGGGCAGCCACAACGTACACGAACAAGAATACTTATATAACCATGTGCACTGAAAACCATTCGAGTTGACACCTAAACATACAAATAAATCTTTGAGTTGACATGACAAACTCAGCTCAACCAAGACAGTGAGACGAGTTCGAGCTTCATAGTTTGTCAAAAAAGAAATTAGAAGATTATCATAGTGTAGAGTTGAAATAACTTAATAATATATATATTGATCGATGATTAGAATGCTCGATCACTATTCAAAAATTATAAACGAGAATATGTTCAATTAAGAAAGTTTGGTTCAAGCTCAACATAGACACACTATATTAAAGATTAAGGGACCAACATTGAAAGGCTTCATTGCTAGCACAAGACATCCGTCTTTATCCAAATGGCCAAACAACCAAAAACATGGTGATAACACCCATATTACTATAACAAGGAATCTAATGCCCCCCGCGTTGCGGCGGGGCTATTTTTTTTNATATATATATATATATATATATATATATATATATATATATATATATATATATATATATAGTGTGAGGTTCATTTCAGAACCAAATAAATTGCGAGAACTGTGAGAACCATTTTAGACCATTAGATTATTTGATCAATGGATAGAATCATTTGTGGCATAATTGTAATAATGATGAAAATTTTGAATAATACTAATAGAGTTAGAGGGGTATAAATGGAAATTCGGTTTACTAAATCCTAGAAACCGTTCCATTTTCATTTGCCATAATATACGGGATTTAGTATTCATATTATTAATTCATCATCTCTCCAAAAAAAACCCTAACCGTATACTCCATAGCCTCCATCTTTCTCCCATGTATCCACATCCTATTATCTTTTATTTTTCAGCCGCCATTGAAGAAAAAAATAGTAGATCACTTGTGATTTCCTATCCACAACAATCTAATTCATCGACCATGGTTTTGATTTGATGATGTTGTTTACAGGTTAGAGTTCTAACTATTTTTTATTACTTTACGTAAGATACGTTCGTTATATGCAAAAACCAATCGAACCAAAAGGCCTTTTAATTATAATAAAAAATAGATAAAAAAGTTCAAGGTTTGCAATGCGAGGAACGTCAACGTCTTCATTTTACGGAGTATTAAAAAAGTTTGATTTGGTTCATTAATGGGTTTGTTTATTTTTTAATACTATATGATTTTAAAAGATTCAATTCTATATTAGACAAAAGGTGCGGCTGACACAAAATATATTTAGCTAAAGCTTTATGAGCTTACCCACTAAATTATTATAAAATATATGACACAAATCAACCATTACCTTATAAAGTTGCCACTATAATTGAAATAAACCGTCATTAATATTTTTTAGTATACTTTTGTTGGCTATAAGAACAGTGTAGGTAAAGTAATAAAATGTCATGCATATGTGTTATGATAGTTATAATTGTGCAAAGTGATATTTATTTGGTTTATGTTATTTTAATTGGTCTTTATTTAGTTACTGTTGTGCATATGTAGTTATATACATATGTGTTATTCATCAGAAATAATTTTTTGGGTTTAATGTGATAAATTTGATTTTCGAATGATGATATGTGCATATGTGTTTTAAGGTTAGAGTACATGTGTATTTTATGGCCGGTAAAAAAATCAATGAAAAGGGTTTACATATGTGTTTTATGGCTTACAAAAAGTTAATGAAAAGGTGTGCATATGTGTTTTTAGGGTTGTCTAAAATCAAGATAAGAGATACATATATGTACAAATTGGTTTTATGGCTAATACAATATCAATAAAAGGAGTGTGCATATGTGTTATTGAGAGTGCATATGTGTTTTCATAGTTTATGGTGAATTTGATGCCTTCTATGCATATGTGTTTATTATAGTTTCTGGGTTTAAATGTATTGAAAGTGCATATATGTTTTTATTTATAATTTAAGGATGTTTTTTATTTAGTTCTGATTTAAAGGTGCACTTGTGTTTTGTGTTTTATGATAAATAATTCATTTATTAATTGGTTGTAGTTACAGGTACGAGTATGATGAACAATGTCAAGCGTGCACATGTGTTTTGTACATAGTATCTAGCGAGAAAATAATTATGATGAAGAAGTAAAGAATAAAGACACAAGTGCATGAAGTTGCGAGAAGATTAGTAGACACGCCTATACATCAACGAAACTTTCATTTATTCTTTACTTTTAAAATTTTGTATTTGAATTGTATATACATGATTTTAATTTTGTGTGTAATGTTTTTGTTTTGAAATGTATACTATACACGTAAAATATTTATGCTTGTCATTTAATGCACTTGTGTAAATATTTTTTACCAAACCACATTAGAGGTTTAAGCAATTGAACAATAAAAAATATATGTAAATTTACCTTATATAAAAAAAAACACATATGCACTTTACCTTTTGAAATCATGCATGCCAGAAAAATAATTATTAAAAAAAAAAAAAAAAAAAAAAAAAAAAAAAAAAAAATCCTAAAATTTAGGACAAAAAGTACAACGTTTTTTTAGTAAAAAAAAATCAAAAAAAAGTAAATATAGATATATTTGTTATTTTACTATTATACCCTTTTAAATTAAATAATAAATATAAATTTTCAAAAAAATCTGATTGGTTGATGATGGTTCTCGCAGTTCTCGCAATTTATTTGGTTCTGAAAAGAACCTCACCCTATATATATATATATATATATATATATATATATATATATATATATATATATATATATATATATATATATATATATATGTATATATATATATATGCTTATCTATAACAATCACATAAATTACTTGTATATAAAAATGCATTAACATAATACATATATCTATATATATGCTTATCTATAACAATCACCTAAATATTAAGAAACAAAGAAAATAGTTGGTATCCCAATCTTTGGTTTTATTTATCTGAGCATGCATGATCTTGTGTGATTTTCATGGTACCTACGTATGATAATTAAATTAAGAAAAAAAAAGACCAAGTTAATTACAAAGATCTAAAAGATGTGTGAATCATCTCCAAAATGTTGCAAAAGANTTACTTGTATATGAAAATGCATTAACATAATACATATATCTATATATATGCTTATCTATAACAATCACCTAAATATTAAGAAACAAAGAAAATAGTTGGTATCCCAATCTTTGGTTTTATTTATCTGAGCATGCATGATCTTGTGTGATTTTCATGGTACCTACGTATGATAATTAAATTAAGAAAAAAAAAGACCAAGTTAATTACAAAGATCTAAAAGATGTGTGAATCATCTCCAAAATGTTGCAAAAGAGAATTTACATACCGCTACCAGCAATCAAAGATCTAAAAGATGTGTGAATCATCTTCAAATGTACATACTAAATGTGATTTTGGCCGGTTTATATAGGCATGAATTATGTTAAATCATTAATTATTCTTGCAACCTTTCGCAACCCTTGCACTTCATTTAACCGACTTTTAATTCTATACTAAATGCCATGTGATCAATTCGGTCAACCCTTGCACTTCATCTCCTTTCATGATTGTATAGTTGTTATGAGGCTGCATTGAATTCCGAGCATTAGCTATCTTGTACTCTGTGCAATCTTGATGACTCCACATTCAATTAGAGGAGTCGATCTTATAGTATTATAGATATAGATATTTTCTCTTTCTCCCATCAAATTTAAATCTAAACCCAAATCCAAATTTAAATTTAAATCTAAATCCTAAACCTATCTACGAACAAAACGGACCCTAGGTGTAATACACTTGTCATGAAATTAATGGATTAGATATAACTTTAGGTCTTCTTGTTAAGCATAAATATCAATGCTCTTGAATATCATAGTTAGCTAACATGACAAAGTAACAAAATTTTTAAAGACAAATACGGGCTTTTTTTTCATCAAACAAAATAAACATATTTTCCATTTTTTTGAAATAAAATATATTACAAACGGTAAATAGACTAGCTATGAAAAATACACCGTCACAACGAGAATTTTTTTTATCTTTTAGTACGCGATCACTTCGATATACTTTTGATGATTTTTTTCTCTCAAGCTTTATTTTGTATCAAAATTTCGTCCAGCAAAATACACATGATTTGTAAAATGACCTGTGATTTGATATTTTAAAAATCACGTGTGATTTTACAAATCACAAGTGATTTTTTATTTTAAAAATCATATATGATTTCATAAATCACATGTGATTTTTAAAATAACAAATCAACTGTTTTACCGATCACATGTGATTTTTCTGGGACAAAAATTTTAACATTTGAAAAAAAAAAAAAAAAAAAAAAAAAAAACTCAAATGTAGAAGTGCCCCTTTATAGAAGATTTAATTCTCATCGTAATAGTATAATTCATTTCATGATTTACGTTTCACGAAATATTTAATCTTCACAAATTTTTAGGTAGTTAATTTCAGGGTGTAATTTACCCAATATTTTATTTAGGGTGCGTTTGGTATCTCACTATGGGAATAAAACTATGACTATGAAAGTGATACATGATGTTTGTTTAAGATGAGGGGACACTATTATGGGAATGAATGATAGATTTATTCTATACTTCATAAACCAAAAGATCAATATAGAACTCATATTTGCCATAGAACCAATAAACCATTCTCAGCCACTCATTTATTTATCAAAATAAAAAAAAATAAACTTTCACCCTTTTTTTAAAAATTAGGGTAAAATGCAAAAATGGTCCCTAAACTTCCACGAAATCGCAGAAATGGGACCGAGACAAAAAGTAGCGCAAAAAGGCCACTAACGTTACGTAAAAGTGCAAAAAAGCAACCGAGAGGCATTTTCCGTTAGTTTTCCCGTTAAGTGCCATGTCACTGAGGGTAGTATCGTCATTTCATGGTTCCCGCCTAAACCAATATTAGACCCACCGAGCAACTCAAAAGCTTCCTAGCTCAACTACCCAAAGTCAATTGCATTTTTTGCCCTAAAGTTTCCAATTAGGATTTCCGAACCGGAAAAAGTGAAGAAGATGGCTTATTTTTTTGGGAAAAACCGCGAACGATCTTCCCCGATCTGTAATCTTCATCAACTATATGGTATGTTTTGGGCATTTTTATTTTTATCGATTTTTTTAGCTACAGTGATATGCGATTGCAATGAACCGTACGAATAGCAGCATAGATATACATTAAGCTGATTTTTTCATGTTGTTAGTGTGTGTGTTGATGTTTATTGTTAGCGCACATAAGATTTTTTCATGTTGTTAGTGTGTGTGTTGANTATCGACATCTACAAGAATGGGATGAGACAACTATGGGTATATAACAAAGTAACCCACGATTCGAAGAACTAGATCCAATTACGATTCCTATTGAAATTCAACTACTATACCAATTTCTATTCGACTACCCTATCAATTGTCATTGATACTCAACTACTATCTCAATTTCTATTTGAAATTCGACTACTATACCAACTTCTATTCGACTACCATATCAATTGCTATTGATATTCAACTAATATCCCAATTTCTATTGTTGTTCGACTACTATATCAATTTTCATTGATATTCGTATACTATATCGATTACTATTGATACTCGACTACTATATCAATTTCCATTATTCGATTCCTATGTCAATTGCTATTGTTATTCGAATACTATATCAATTGCTATTGATACTTGACAACTATATCAATTTGTATTTGATATTCAACTACTATATCAATTTCTGTTCAACTACTATATCAATTTCTATTAATATTCGACTGCTATATCAATTTCCATTGATATTCGACTATTATATCAATCTCTATTGATATTCAACTATGTTATCAATTTCTATTGATACACCATATTCCAAGAAAAATCAAACTACAACACTTGTAATTCCAGACTTTAGTCCTCATAAGTAACCACACCTCTTCATCGACACCACTCCAATATATATAACACACTGAATTCCGGGACGGAATTCCTGTTAAGGTGGTAAGACTGTAATAACTCGCATTTTCAAGTCATTTTTCAAATTTCACTATTCATCTCGGGATTTTACTATTCATTTTACTATTAACTTCCGATACCTGCACCACCTTTTGACTAATACATTTAGTCAATTTCCTTGCCTAATTATATACCTAGTCATCAACTATATATTATTTAGATAATATCTTTCAAAATATCTCACTAAGAGAAGTCAAGTTGAAATTCTCTTCGTAAATATCTTAACTAGATATTTAACAATTCCGGTTTTAGGTTTTACGACATTTAGGCATCCCGATATGTCCACACAACACTATAATCAAGAGAAATATAAGTTTTTCACCTTCCATGACATTCTCAAGAATTTTGGAATTTTACATTTTACGAATTTGCGTTTTACGCGATTTACGCGTTTTAGGCTTACGTTTTCAGCGTTAACAGTGTTTTCGCGACCCATTAAACTTATCACTTATTTTTATAAGATAATAATAAGTATATTGATAAGTTTAATCACTTCCACAAGTTTCATATTTTTACGATACCCGATTTTATGTTTCGTGACTTAACAACTTATAGTTAGCGATTACTAGGACCAAAACTCACTCCGTAAATCAAGATAATATCAAAATGACCAACCGTGTCATCCATATAACCATATGGACGAAATTTATGCACATCACCATGCATTGGTGGCTTGGTGATGAGCCTTGGAAAGTTTTGTGTTCAAAATACTTACAAGTATAGAACAATTAGGCATAGATGTGTTTCATAATGAACCATAGAACCAAAATGCACATATGTGTAACATTCTAAGCCTTGAAAAATCCCAAGGCTAACCTCCTCTTCATCCTATAAATAGCAAGACTCATTTCCTCTTCATTTTAACACCAAAAATCAAGCCATATGTATATTCCAAGAGAGATTCATCTTTGATTTCAAGCTACAAAGTCTATATCATTGTTGAAGCTCTTGTAAAGTTTCACAAGATCCTTGTACTAGTATTCTCATTCCTTTGGTGAATATCTAAGCTACTCAAGTATGCAAGCTCTTACACAAGTCCTTCAAGAATACATGGGTGAAGAAGGATTGCTAGAAGTGTGGAGAAATTGCTCAATCAAAGTCCTAGTTCTAAGTCCTTGATTTCCTTTCTTATAGAAAGCCAAAAGTTGTAAGAAAGACTAACACCCACTCTTGCTCATCATCATTTACATATTTCCTATTCTTAATCTATGCTATATATGCTCTCTATATTGATATCATGATGTACAAAACCATTAAAACAAGTTGAAAAAGCTTATATGTTAACTTATGAAAGTAAACAAGTAAACTAGTGTCTTATGCTATGACAAATGACCAAACTAGAATAGCCATGACCTTGGATAGATAACCTACAGTTAAAGAGAATCTTATAAGAAAAACGTAGCAATTTGAATCACCCAAAACGGACACACGAGTCAAAAGTTATCGCAAAAAGAAATTAGCAAAACTGAAATACGAATCTGCCAAAAACAACATTCTGATCAAATTTCGAAATTTTTACGAGCCCTTCTGGTCCGATTCATCAAAAAGTTAAAACACGAAAGTTGTCCGAAACGATGTTTTACGTCCACCGCGAGGAAACTTGGCCTGAAAACACCAAATGAAGGCATTTTTCTGCTTCAAATGGAAAAACAGTTTTTAATGTCAAAAGTTTAGTTTTTCACTTGACAAGTAATTAAGAACCATGTGATTTTCAAAACTAATTACTCACTAGACACAATGAACTTTATATAAATAACAATCTTACCTTCGAACTTTCTTACTATCGAAATAGTAACTTTTGTTAAACAACGAGAACTTGTAAAACCATTTAAGTTACTTACATTAAATCAAGTACCGAATAACTTTCATTAGACATTTAGATTTACCCCACTCACTTGCGGATTATGACCAAACTTACTTTGCAAACCATGTCACCACTTAACTTATATTTCACATGATCAAACGAGCAAAACATATGACTTTCCATGTCGAACACTACAAAACTAGGGAGCTTCATTCGAGGGTTTCATTTGTGTAAATGGATTGACGAGTTGCTGGATTTACGATTTACAGTGTCCTAGCTCCTCGAACGTTTACTGCATGACCTCTGAATTATGATGGCCCAAACGGTAGTGCGAGATAAACTACAAACATTTATGAACAATTTCCATATACACAACCTACCAAGTTCTACATCATGATCAATATAAGGACATATATAGGCACGTTTATGTTTCCTTAGACATTGTTCCAACCTAAGTCGCAACATTCTATTTTAGGTTGCACGTAGAGGTTTCCCGACTATCCCATCCAATTCGTTATGCACTAAAACATCATCCAACTCACGGTGAGTCATAGCCCCGTTTTTATACTTGTTTTATAAACTCTTTGGGGGAGATACATGCTCAACTACTTTTAATTTCAATTTTGATTATTTGCTAACTATGTGTTGTATCTGAACTAAATGTTTATTTATGCTAAGTAACATTATTGCCATACTTAGAGTTTCTATATCTTGGACCATTAAGCACTATGCGTACTGGGTATGAATACTATGGTTAGATCTATTGCGATTAATGCACCCATCAAATCGACTCAGTTAGAGCAAGCAAACGAAACAAACAGGACTTGGTCCAACTACAAGACAAACAGGAGTTGGTCCAAATTACGAGTAGCAGAAACACTACCTATATGTGATATTGTATTTAGTATAATAGTCATACACTTGAAAGTTTTAAGAACTACATTTAGTATTTACCTATACTTATCACGATAATTTTACAAGGTTTCCACAACTATTTCCACAAACTCTATGAACTCACCAACCTTTGTGTTGACACTTTAGCATGTATTTCAGGTCCATAATAAACGTGGCTGGCACGGATACTCAAGAAGGCTATAAATTCTATTATCATTCGAAAACTCATTTAAAGTAATTAGTAAACCTTGAAACTACTGGGACCTCATTTTGTAAACTATGATATTTATATAGTTCGAATGATAAATCTTTTAAAACGACTCGATTAGAGTTCGTTTTCTATTGTTATAACTGTTGTGCCATGAAGTAACACCTAGTTTGAATTCCGCTGCGCATCACAAAATTGGGGGTGTTACAGATTGGTATCAGAGCTATAGTTATAGAGAAACGGGTCTAATTGAGACCTAAACTATAACTGATTTTCCACAAAAACGTTTTATAGCCTTTCGCTCTCCGTGCCTTCCAACCTCCAGATGATTATTTGACTTTTTATGCATGTTATACTACACGAACATACTAGTATATTGATATATACACACTCGACATACTTTCGATCATTCTATATAAACGATGTATTAAACATAGCTGCTTATGCCTATTCTAAGGCATTACGGCACAACCATATTTTCCCGATCATGTATCTACTCGTACATTTTAGGATTACCAAAACTCCTCCAAGACATTTGTAACTCATTACAATGGTCTTTTCTATTTTATTGACACTGTAAGTCCTACAGTGGTCTCAATTACATCCCCAGACACTGTAAATGAAACAGTGGACTCATTTATTTCTCAAAACATTGTGAAGTTACACAATGATCTCTCTATCATTTCTCAGACATTGTGAGTTACAAAATGGTCTAATTCACTTCCCAGACATTGTAAGTTATACAATGGTCTCTAAGACTATTTCATCGCCTTAAATATCATTTCATATGATATCGAAACCTATCACAGTTTTGTTAGATGGAATTATATATGAATCTAAGTATTACAAGTCTTGTATGGGCGGGACTTATAATAGGAGGATTGATATGATAATTGCCATGTTAACTAGCTTATAAAGATCCCCATCCTAATTACGTTAACCATATACTCACCAACTATTTTGAACACTATGTCAATTTCCCTTGATTATCTTACTCTCCATATCCGAAGATGAGTATGAATATTCATTTCATACTTTTGGAACACCAGTATCATCTCGTAATACACTATCTTGTAACTCACTGGCTAAGTATGAATGTTGTGTCGGGAATTCTTAAGTAGGATGATTTATAATGTCCTTATTTGAATGGATTGGGACGCCTTTTCATTTAAATAAAGAAATTATAAATCACCGAACCATAAGTTTATATTCCTTTATTTACATTGTTTGGGACGCCTTTCTATGTAAATAAAGAATTATAAATAAGTGGGCTTATTTGTATCCGAAATAACATAAGTATGAACTCAATAAACACTAGGTACAAAAACCGATTACCTACTAGGCTATGATTGCAACAATTATGCCAATTTCTATTGGTACGAGGTTAAAGTTTAACCGGAATGATGTTACTACTATGCCAATTTCTATTGGTACGAGGTTAAAGGTTAACCAGAACGATTATGCCAATTGCTGTTGGTACGAGGTTAAGGATTAACCAGAACGATTATGCCAATTGCTATTGGTACGAGGTTAAGGATTAACCAGAACGATTGGTGGCTCCCTACCGGGTAGATTTTTGATAAACTACGATATCGATATCTACAAGAATGGGATGAGACAAACGATTGGTGGCCCCCTACCGGGTAGATTTTCGATAAGCTACGATATCGATATCTACAATAATGGGATGAGACAAACGATTGGTAGCCCCCCTACCGGGTAGATTTTCGATAAACTACGATATCTATATCTACAAGAATGGGTTGAGAACGAGTGTCTGAATGACACAACACAATTGGTGCTCCCTACCTGGTAGGATTCTGATAATCTACAATATCGACATCTACAAGAATGGGATGAGACAACTATGGGTATATAACAAGGTAACCCACGATCCGACGAACTAGATCCAATTACTATTCCTATCAATATTCGACTACCCTATCAATTGTCATTGATACTCAACTACTATCTCAATTTCTATTTGAAATTCGACTACTATACCAACTTCTATTCGACTACCATATCAATTGCTATTGATATTCAACTAATATCCCAATTTCTATTGTTGTTCGACTACTATATCAATTTTCATTGATATTCGTATACTATATCGATTACTATTGATACTCGACTACTATATCAATTTCCATTATTCGATTCCTATGTCAATTGCTATTGTTATTCGAATACTATATCAATTGCTATTGATACTTGACAACTATATCAATTTGTATTTGATATTCAACTACTATATCAATTTCTGTTCAACTACTATATCAATTTCTATTAATATTCGACTGCTATATCAATTTCCATTGATATTCGACTATTATATCAAGCTCTATTGATATTCAACTATGTTATCAATTTCTATTGATACACCATATTCCAAGAAAAATCAAACTACAACACTTGTAATTCCAGACTTTAGTCCTCATAAGTAACCACACCTCTTCATCGACACCACTCCAA